>JAADYB010000054.1:0-53817 GCA_023338075.1 Phytopythium litorale
GCCTCCGTCGCCACCATCATGCGGCTTGTGAGCGCCACCTTCTCCAACATGATTGGCTACCTGTTCGGCACGCAGGTGTTGCTGGCGCGGACGACGTCCGGCGGGTCGGGCAGCAGCGGCGAGTCGACCACGTACGACTACCAGGCGGACGAGAAGTGGATCGTGTTCGTGGCGCTGATGCTGTGCCTGACGGTCCGGCTGCTGGCCGTGACGGGCGTGCTGTGCCTCCCGCGCGACAAGAAGACCATGAGCGAGCTGGCGACCGGCCCGGAAGCCGCCGCGCTGGCCTCGCGCGCGTACCCGTGGTGGGTCCTGGGCATCTTGGGGACGGCGCTGGCCGTGGCCACGACGCTCAACACGTTCGTCGTGACGCCCGAGACGTGGTGTCGACGCGCCTTTGGCGGCAGCGGCTGCAAGGCAACGTAGCCCTTGCCCGTGACGCATGTACCATATCCCATCTAATCTATTGGTCAAGTCACCAATCACAATGGTGACTTGCACTTGAAGCATCAAACGTCTCCACTTGAAGTGTCATGGTCTAAATCTTTTTCCAGTGCACGCTTCCAACTGTCAAGATCGAGACAACTGGTATATGTTACAACGGAACAGCCACGTCACTCGAACTAGTCACTGAAGCGAGGGAGTTACGACCACTCGTCCACTCTTGCGTCCACTGAGTGTATCCGCTCGTCCGCCCGCCGCGTGACCACGTGGCTGCTCGGCACATTGCGATCCGCGGCCGAGACGACCGTGGAGCACAAGCGATTCGCGTCGCCTCCAGCGTCTGCCCGCGCCTGCCCGCCCCGCCCGCCCCGCCTTCCCCCGCGCGTCCCCGCCATGGCCAAGCCCGTGCTGTACTCGACGGGCGCCACGCGCAGCGACTCGAGCATCGTCAACCTGCTCGTGTGCATCGGCGGCATCTACGTCTGCTACCTGTCGTACGGCATCTTCCAGGAGAAAATGTACGACGCGTGAGCGGCGAGGCGGTGGATGGATGGATGGATGCGTGGGACTCACCTGCGTCTGTATGTGTGTGTGCGTGCAGCTTCACGTACCGGTCGCCGACGGGCGACAAGTTCACGTCGACGCTCTTCATGCTGTTCGTGCAGTGCGTGACAAACGCGGCCGTGGCGTACGCGGCCACGTTCGTGTGGAAGCCGGCGCGCGCGGCGCTGCCCCTGCAGCCGTTCGCCTTCACGTCGTTCGCGTACCTGGGCGCCATGCTGTGCAGCAACGAGGCGCTCAAGCACGTGAGCTTCCCGACGCAGGCGCTGGCCAAATCGTGCAAGATGATCCCCGTCATGCTCATGGGTGTGCTCATCCGCCGCAAGAAGTACTCGCTGCGCGACTACGTGTGCGTGCTCGTCATCACGGCGGGCATCGCCGTCTTCCAGCTCGGCAAGGCCTCGAGCAAGCACTCCGAGCGCGAGAACAGCGCGTACGGGCTGCTGCTGCTCTTCGCGTCGCTCACGCTCGACGGCATCTCGGGCCCCAAGCAGGAGGAGATCTCGGCGCAGCTGCGGCCGTCGGTGCACCAGCAAATGTTCTACACCAACATCTGGGCCGTCGCCTACACGGGCGTCGGCGCGCTCGTGACGGGCCAGGCCTTCTCGGGCCTCTGGTTCTGCATGGAGAACCCGGCGATCCTGCAGTCCGTCTTCTTCTTCTCCATCTGCAGCGCGCTCGGGCAGAACTTCATCTACTTCACCATCCAGCAGTTCTCGGCGCTCACGTGCACGACCATCACGACCACGCGCAAGTTCTTCACCATCCTCTTCTCCGTCGTCTGGTATGGCCACCACCTCAGCGGCATGTCCTGGGTCGGCGTCATCCTCGTCTTCGTCGGCATCGGCTGGGAGCTCTCGAGCAAGTACCACAAGTACCGCGCGCAGACGAGCATGAAGATGCCGTGAGCCGCCGCGAGAGAGGTAGACGTAGAGCGCGTGGGGGCTGCTGGGGACCTGCAAGACAGCACAGAGCTCAGTAATACACGACAGCCCTTTATGCACGACGAGTCGAGAGGACAGACGGTGGATGGGTGGATGGTGGTGCCATTCATCCGATGATGGAGAGCGCTCGCCGTCTGCGCGGCGGCGCACGCCTCATAATCAAAACTACACACGGGACTTCCTGCTGGTCCTCACTTGACTCGGAGTGCCGCTGCTTTGCTGGCCCTCGATGGTCACCAGGAACTCATGGCCGCTTCTTGGCAGCAGCGGGGGCCAGCTTCGACAGAGACTGCGCGCGCACGGGACGAGCGCCACTGGTCTCTTGCTGCGGAAGTTGGTTGGAGTTGGCCACCGAGGCGCTCGCGCTCGCGCTGCTGTTGTTGCTCGACAGACTGCTAAGACTGCTACTGCTGAGTGCCGGCGCCAATGTGGACGTCTTGGAGCCGCGCCGCGCCGACAGCCGAGAGGATCCAACGACACCGAGGTCCAAGTGCATGAGCTCCGTGTCGGTGTTCATCATGTCCATGAGCATGTTCTTCATGTCCTGGCCCAGGATGTTGAGATCGTAATCGCCGCCATCGTTGTGCAGCCACTTCTGCACCTCTGTCTTGAGCGCGGCGATGCGCAAAGGGTAGCGCTTGGCGACTGTTTTGCGGAAGCGTTCTTCCTCCAGCAGCCGCAGCGAATTCCCGAACAGCCTGTCCTTCTTGCTCGCCGACGCCTCAAACTCACTGATCTTCTCCCGATACTGGTTGATCTCGCTGTACAGCCCCATGATGGTGCTGAGCGACTTGAGCCTCTTCTGCGCCGACTCAACCGTCTGTTGCACGATCGCCACATGCGAAATGGCGTCTTTGACGCGCTGGAGCTGCTGCGTGACGTAAGACACAGAGTACACCGCACAGAACTCGTCGTAGAACGGGTCAAGCTCGGACAGAAGGGAGTCCTGACGAGACTCGACGCCGGTTGAGAAATCCACTCCACTCTCGCTCCCATCTTGCTCGTCAGCAAAAGACACGTACTTGGCCAGCACGTCACGCGTTGAGGTCGACTCGTCGCTGTCTTGGCGTCCGAGGAAAAAGCTGACGCGTTGCTCATTCGAGTCGATGCCGTACTTGAGGAAGTCGTCGTTCGTCGAGTACAGCAGAGCGCGAATAGAGCCCTCAATTGGCTGAATCAACGCGTCGAGCTTCTCTTTCCCTTTCAGAAGAGCGTCACGATGGCAGCCGTACTCCTTTGACACGCCGATCACCAGGCTGCAGCGCTCGCTGTCAGAGCTTGTCTGAGGGTTCGGTGTTGAAGGCTCCCGAGACGCCGGCGAGCCACCAAACAAGCTCTTGGTGAGCGAGGCGGCCTCTTGCAGAGTAGAGAATAAGAACGACAGAGCGTTTGATCTCCCCTCGTAGATCTCGACGAAGCAGTCGCGAGCGTCAGCCAACAACTGGATGCCTCCAGTGCTCACATCGATCCTGCCACCGCTTTCCGAGATCAGCGACGCCACAGCCCTCACTTGGTCTTCCCCTGTCTCGCCCTCCGTGTCGAGACGTGGCGTGTGTGCTCCAACAACAGCGTGGAGCACGGATAGAACATTGTCGTGGCTCATTTTCATCTCTCCCGACACGGAGCGGATGGAGTTGAGAAGCTGCTCCGTTTCTGCGACGCGCTTCGCCTTCTCACTCAGGAGTGAGCTCAGCAGCACCTCGTCTTGTGCCAAGCACTCGCGAGCAATCGCCTTGTCGTTCGGCTCCACCACCAGACTCTCTAATACCTTCTTCGGAAACAACCCGCCCGCCGATGCGTCATCTTGGAGTTCCTTGAACTGTTGCAGCTTCACGAGATGGGCTTGCACCTTGCCGATGTTGATGTTTTGGAGGCGTTCATGCGGCACGTGTCGGAAATCGGCCACATCCTCGAGTTTCATGTCGTCCACAAGTTCCTGGACGCGAGATAGCCCAGCAACTCGGGCATCGACACGCAGCCACAACTCATCTGTCAGATCCGCACGTCGCCGGATCAGGTGCTTTTCTTGCTCCAGAAGCGTCTTGCCAGCGACGGAGTGCAGCGTCTGCAAGTCTGTGGGCTCGTCAACATCAAGAGCAGCCTCAAGAACCTTGATCATGTCGTACGCATCGTCGATCCGCGCCTGGATAGCGGCACGAGCAGCTTCAAGGCCCTCGAGCTCGTCTGAGCACTTCTTCATCAACAAATCATTGATGTCGTTGAACTTGCTTGCTGTCTCCTCAGGACTGAAGCCGAGCTCCGTCCAGATTTCTTGGCAACGCTATCACAAGAGCAATGAGAGATACAGTGAGTTCATAGAAAGCTCATGGCCGCAGCCCACGGCATGAGTACTTACGTCCATGAGTCGGATGGATTCCCTCTTCAGCTCGTTTGCCTTGAGAGACTCCTCCAGTTCACGGATGCGCTGTTCCATCCTCGAGGACTCCGCTTCGCTCGTCTCCAGCTTCTGAACATGACATCTTTCGATCTCTTCCAGCTCCTTGATTTTGGCGTTGGCTGCCGCGTACTTCTGAGCCAACTGGTCCGTCTGGGCTCGGTTGAGACTGATGTCAGGCACAGCAGCCGCAACGATGTCCATCACGTCCTTGAGCTCATCATCGTGATTCTTCTTCTCCTTTTGCAGCAACTCCTTCAAGTCGACAGCTGATTGTGTCTGTCTTGCTTGATGCACCGATGGTTCCTCAACGTCAGCGGTGTCCACCTCACTTGCGATCGCAATGTTCAACCGCATCTGCGAGTATAACAGCTCGATGAGCCGTCTCAGTGTGCTTTTGGCGAGCGGCAGCGACGATATCGACTCCACGATCGCTGAGATGCTCTCCAGATACGACGGCAACGCGCTCAGCGCTGCAGACAGATCAGCGATGTTCTCGTCGCACTCTTTGAGCTGCTGCTGATTCGCAGCAAGGTACTCGAGCTCGGTCGAATTCTCGCCCGGCCCCGCGATCCATCCTTGAGCAAGGTTCTGCAAAATTGCAGCTCGCTGGCGAATCTCGTGAGAGAGCGCAGCATTAACATGCTCGTTGTCCAAAGATGTCTACGCCACGCAACACACCAGGAATGTAAGCAACCAAAAACGGTGTAGCAGGATCCCCAATTGATCATCGTACCTGCATCCGCGATGAGATCTCCTCGACCAGATTGAACGCTTCGGACGAGGCCATTTCGTCTTTCGGGAACAACGACGCGATGAACGCGATACTCATCATGTTCTCGTCCAAGTATGCGGCCATGGCTTTCTCTTCTCCGATGAGGAAGTCTGTTGCCTCGGCCAGAAACTTGATCCCGAATCGCCCCTGCATCCCCACCAAACAAGCCAAGGGTTAGTGATCGTCCGAACGCATAGCCATCAGAGTGGTCAAACTTTCAACTCACCGGCAGCTCGGACGCTCGAATCATGACATCGAGAGGGCTGACAAGAGTAGTCCCAAACACGTCGGCAGTCTTCTGTCGGAGCTTCAGAAGCCGCTCGCGCTTGCGCTGCATATCCTTGCTGCATTGCGACACGGCTTCAGCCAGCATCCCCTCGATGCCTGCCTTCTGCTGTTCCAGAGCCAGGATTTCTTCGTCGACACTGCCGATTTTCTCGGCATAGCGCTTCATAGTCTTCTGCACCTCCGTCGCTCTGTCTTCACCCCGATGCTTAGCCGCCATTTTCTCCAATGCCGCCTTCAGCCCTGTTCTGATCAGCTTTTTCCGGTGCAGCAACCTATCAAGATCGAACAGCCTCGAGGAAAACTCGTCTTGATGGCTGGAAACCAATTTCTGCAGTCCCCGCAACTCGAGGGTGACTGTGATGATGTCGAGTGCCCAGGAGAGCTTGTGTAAGGAGAATGGTGCGATTTGCACAGCTGATTCACCCTCGCTCTCCTCGCTCGTATCACCGAGCGACTCGTCGTCGTTGAGGAAAGCGGTGTCTCGAGAGGTTTCATCAGCTTCGTCACCAGGCTCATCCAGTGTTTCAGGGACGTCTGCTCGAGGAGTTCGAGTCACATCGGGGAAGTAAGAAGCCAAGCTCGAGAACGCACGCTGAACCTCCACAGACGCCTGATTGCTGGCTCCTGGATTGTAGTCCCGAGCGGTATTGGAAGAAGCAATCTCCTCCAGCTTCTTCAGGAAACTCTGGACCTTTGGATCGGCCATGATCGTCTCGACTCTGGCGTCTGCAGTGTCCAGCCCGGTCTCCTGCGGCCGGACGAAGCAAGCTTTGATGAACTCTCGGCGGAGGAGGTCGTTGAAGGCCTTCAAGTGCAGCAGTTCTGCCGACCGGCTGTCAATGTTCTTGACAGCTTTGTTCTGGATGTTCTTGGCCCGGTTGGCGTATTGGAGTGTGTTGTGCGTCTCATTTAGGTTCGACCCTGCGGGGGAAACGCACGCACTGCAACACCAAAGACGTTAGTGTCAGCCATAGACATCAGTGGCTGTACAAATGCCTACGTACATGAAAAGTGTCCTGCTGTTGCCACCAAGAGCATCTTGCAATAACCGTGTCAGCTTCGAGGATCGATACGGGATGTGGAGGTGCGTGGCGCCGCGACGCCTGTCATCACCAAGCGCGTTGATGACGTTTCCAAGCGCGAGCAGGCCCACGTTGATTTGGATCCCTTCTTTCATGCGGTTGCCCTCCGCCAGCGTCTTTTTCAGTCGCTCGCTGCCTGCGAGATCCACAAAGGTGAGCTTCGACACCACTGTAGCGCGCGATGATGCTCCGCGCGGACTCGAAGCACCAGAGTCAGAGCCTGAGTCAGTGCTTGACCGACGAGTCTTCAGTCGTGGCCCTTGAAGAATCCCTTTGGACGCCTTTGCTTGCCGCGGGCTGTCCTTTCCTCCCTGGCTCACTCGCCGAACGACCTTGATCGTGTACACGGCGTGAGATCGACTGGAATGCTCGTTCATCTCCGTCCTCCCTGTAATGCGTCGCAGCGACCCAACCCTCATCTGCTCCATGGCGCCAACGCGAGTCGCGACTTTCACCTGTCCGGGACAGTGGGTATGCACGAGTTAGATGCAAGATGTGAAGCGAGACTGGAAGATACCTCATTCGTACCTCAGTCAGCCCCTGGACGTAGACTCCGCCTCTTCCTTCGCGGAGCTGAAGACTTTCGAGAGCACTATCGTTGTTTTGCTTGGAGTTCTGCAGCAGGTCGTGGATCTCTTCTCCGTAAATCTCGAGAAATGAGACCGACACCTGGTGCTCGTCTTTACCAGCCGTGTTCAGTCGCTCAAATAGCTGGTACAGAAACCGCGGAATGAGTCCGTCGTCCGCTTTCAGCTCGTCCGTGGTTTCCGTCCGAGATACAGGGGCTCCTGAGGTCTCTGTCGACGAGGAACGAGCGAATAGATGGCTGGCGATCATCTCGGAGGATGGCATGCTGTTTCCCATCGTGAACGTCTTGCCCGAGCCCGTCTGCCCGTACGCGATCACAGTGACATTGAAGCCCTGCAGGAACGAGTCCAGCCATGGCTGCAGCGCCTTGTCGTATAGTTCTGTACACACACAGGAAACAGGCGCTCGTTAGTCTCAGTTCTTCAAGTGCAACCTCGCCAAGCTCGAACGCACCGCTCTGCGTCGCCGACTGCGGGAACACATGGTCAAACCTGTAGGTAGCAGCCAGACGCATTACACCATGTCAGCAACTACCGCTTGTCTGCCGCGCGGGCTCAAGCGGACAGGCGCCGCGCTGCACTCACGTGAACCGCTTGTCGGCGTCCAGCAGCTCGATCGAGTCGTCGCTCGGGTGCTGCACGCACGCGCGCTGGCTGGCGGCGATCTCGCGCGGCAGCAGCGGGCGTACACGCACCGCCACCTGCACGCTGCCCTCCTTCCTCGCGCGCGGCTTGTCCGCGACAGGCGACGCCTGCTGCTGCTCCGGCGGCTGCAGCAGGCCGTCGTCGACGCTGCCCGTCGTCGAGAGGTCGTCCAGCGAGTCGTCCGAGCAGTGCGAGCGCGGCGCCGGCGGCAGCGACGGCCGCGCCGCGCTCGCGAGTCGCTGCTGCGGCGGCTGCAGTCCCTTCCTCATGCTGGTACTCGCGGTGTCATGCACCGCCTGTCGTGTGCTGCACTTTGCACTTGAGTTGTGATGGAGGGAAGGCATCGGCGGCCTTTCCCTTATTTGCTTGCAGTGGCGCGAAATAAGAGGAAAGGCCGGAGGTTGCCGCTGAGACCGTCACTCCTGCCGAGCGATTCAGCCAATCCGGTTCGGAAAAAGTCCAGACAAGTGCTTTTTACTGGATGATATTCGGCGAGTAACTCGTTGAAAAAATCCCAGCAAAACTGACCTTTTCACTGTCCCGAAAACAAATCAAATCAAAAATGCACCACTTTGGTGCAAACCACTTGGCGAATGCGAAACTCCAATTTCGGCGTTGAGAGTGATAACTGATTGAACATCATATTACGCGCAATATCACTTCCAACAGATCCGCCACGCCTACGCCTCGCAGAAATTCATGACCACGTCGGTTGCAGTATCCGTTCTCGCAGGCTCTCTGTGTCCCCTCAAGATCACCACCACGCATGCGCTTCAACTCAACTCAACTCAACCGCTTCCCATACACTGCAACAGCGACCCGAAACGCTACCGCGGCATGTAACCAACCGCATGTCTGGCGCTCCCATGGTATGCCTCATTCCCTCGCGTGCTCGCCCCCACCCCCAGCGCGCGGCCGCCCCCTTCCCTCTCGAGTCCCTCCTCTCCTCGCCGCGGCCAGATGAGCGCCACTGCCCGCCGCGCGGGCCCCGCGAGTGCCGGCGGCAGCCTGTCGCGCGTCCGTGTGGCCGTGCGAGTGCGGCCCATGACTGGGAAAGGAGGGGGCGGTGGGACGACGCCCGCGCGGTGCGTGGAGGAGGACATTGACCCGGAGGGCGAGTGCCCGCCAGAGGTGCGCTTCAGCCACGAGAGCGTGCGCAAGGCGTTCGCGTTCGACCACGTCTTCCCGAGCGCCGCGACGCAGGAGGACGTGTACACGAGCTCACTGCGCCCGTTCCTGTCGCCCTTCCTCAACGGGTTCAACGTGACTGTGATCGCCTACGGACAGACGGGGGCGGGCAAGACCTTCACGGTGGGCCACCACGCGTCGCTAGGTCCGTGCGCGTCGCCCGAGGCGCCTCGCAGTGCCGAGAAGACGGTCGCCAGCCCCGAGGATGGACTCATCCCGCGTTTTCTCGTCGACCTGTTCGAGGCGCTGCGCAGCGAGCCAAGCGTCAAGACCATCCACGTGTCATTCCTTGAGATCTACTGCGACGAGATCCACGACCTGCTGAGCAACGCGCGCGCTGCAGGAGGCGTCGGTCACGGACGCACCAGCATGGGGAATGGCAAGACCGGAGCGACCAAGGAGCGACCGCTCATGATCCGCGACGACGAACACCGCGTCGTGGTGCAGAACCTGACGCAGATACAGGTCGAGACGGCTGCCAAGGCGCTCGAGCTCATGAACATTGGCCGAGCACGCCAGGCGACGGGCTCGAACGCGCTTAACAGCCAGTCGAGTCGGTCACACGCCATATATACCGTCGAGGTGTCTCGCAAGTTTGCGCGAGACATCAAGAACGCCAAGCTCACCTTCGTCGACTTGGCAGGCAGCGAGCGGCTGCAGAAGACCAACGTCCAGGGCATGTGCATGAAGGAGAGCATCCAGATCAATGGTGCGGATGCTTCCTGCTGGGCCTTGTTGGACTCCTCGCAGTGGTTATAAGCTGACTAACCGCATAACTCTTGATCGCAGTTGGGTTGCTAGCGCTCAGCACGGTCATCAACGCGCTGAGGGAGGACCGACTGCAAAAGCGTCGGCAGAGCATGGACTCCAACGGCATGAATGGTGACACAGTGTCATTTGTGCCTTATCGATCGTCCAAGCTGACGCGTCTGCTGCGGGACGCGCTTGGAGGGAACTCCATGTCCTTGTTCATGTGCGGAAGGCGATTCCTATGTTCGCGTGTGGGCTTGGTTTCAACTTTTACTCACGCTTCTTGCCTGCATGCCTCCAGCGCCTGCGTGTCTCCAACAACAAGCAACAGCAGTGAGACACTGTGCACACTCCAGTTCGCTGACCGTGTTAGCTGCATCGAGAACAAGGCGCAAAAGAACGTCGAGGCAGTGTGCATCAGCGGATCCAGCTCTCCGCGACGAGTCAGCTCTCCTCGGAGCGCTGCGGCCAGTCCTCGCAACTCCATGCGAGGTCGTTCGGCAAGTGAGATTGAGATCAACCGGTTGCAGGAGCAGATTCTCATGCTGAAGCACCAGCTTGACGTGGTGACGACGGAAATGGCAGAACCCCCAGTCCAGTGTACGAAGTACGAGCCTGTCGTTCCAGTTCCAACACCGTCGCCTCCCACTGGTTCCAAGCTCACTCCTCCGCGGGCAACTGGTCTGTCGAAGAGCATTGCTCGTCGTGAGCCAGACCCCGTCTCGTCAATGACATCCAGTCGGAAATCATTCATCCAAGGCAGTGGCATTGAAGGTTCAAGGCCTCGGTCAGCATCGATCAGCGAGGTTCGAAACGAATCAAACGCCCCAGGCGACAAAGCAGCGGGAGTAAGGCCGTCGATGCTTGTACTTCCGCGTATTCGCTCGAGCGACCGGAGTCCGCTTCGAGACGCGTCAGTCTGTCCGATGGACAATTCATCGGCCAAAGCTCCGCCAAAGCCTCCCCGATCGAGCGTCGCGATCAAGCTGTTCGTGGAGAGACTGAATGCATCAGCGTCGGCTAGCTCCGCAGTCCCGAGCTCTCGTATCAAAGCGGAACAGGGAGGGTCCAGCGATCGTCTTCCACAAGAAGAAGCATCGGGCTGTGTCGATCAGCAGTCAGTCAATGACTGCAACGGCACGGTTCACGAAGCCACCGACGGTAGCAGTTCGGACACCACAAAGTCTCCACCGCGAGATGACGGCGACCAACCACACTGTACCAAGCCTGAAGAGACTGCCAAGCCCGAGAAATCTCCGATACAGGTTTCGCAGCCGTCCATTCAAGTCTTCCACGGCAGACGCCGGTCATCTCCGCCGGCTTTGACCATCCCTTCGGTGTCAACGAAGCTGAAGTCGTTCATGGAGTCAGTCAAGCCCCCGATTCGCTTGCCAGCGCGCGAGCGAAGCGATTCGTTGTCGTCTTCGTCCTCGCGGTCACCACGGTCGTCGCCGTCGTCACCATCCTCAGCCTCGACGTCTTCGGTGTCCCCCATGTCGGCGAGGCGCCAATCATTGACATCCACTGCTGGAGCCGCCAAGTCGGCCCTGGCTGCCTTCATGGAGAAAGTGAAGCCCACTTGGCACGCCACCAGTAGCAGGGCGAACCCCAGCACTCCTGTATGGGAAGACGAAGACTTCAAACCGGAGCAAGCTGACATTGATGAAGATGCAAGTGTCAGCTCCAAGCCGGAGCACACCTCAGATATGAGGCGAAAACCGACTGAAGAGGCGGCTGAGATGTCGAGCGCAGATAATGGACAGCTCGGGCAGGAGGGTCTACCGCCGCGATTGTCCCATGCTACACCGCAAGATCCAACCAATGGCCTTCCTGTTGGTGGTGGCAGCGACGGAGTTCGTGAATCCGACCCAGCGCAAGAGCAAGCAAGTGGACCTGAAGACCAGGGAATGAGCCAGACGCAGTGTGTTGAAATCCTTTCGGGAGAATCTCGTGCGGACGCCTTTCAATCGCCAGCAGCCTTGGTTGAAGATGGGGTAGCTTTGGACGCTGGAAGTCCTACCGAGCTCCTCGAGCCGTACACTTCGACGCTGGACGACTCCAGTGATGACTCCAGTGATGACCAGCAGTATGTGATTCTAGCTGCGACCGCTGACGAAGAAGGGTACTCCAGCAACGCGATTGCCCACATTGCCTCCGACGCGTCACCTAGCAGCGACTCTGATGTGAAGATCACCAGTCCCCCTGTCGACAGCGTCGAGACCTCCCCGAACGACAGCTTTGCATGTGCCCAAGGCTATGTCTTCTTGGCAAACGCTCCGTTGGGTGACGAGACTCTCGAGTCACAGCCTCCTTATGGTGGGCCAATCTTCCCCGCCGACCCGCAAGATGATCGCCTGCCGACCGTTGACCAGAGCACGCAGTGCGACGGCGCGCTGAACGACAACACACGTGAGTGTCAGCAAGTGGTGGCGATCGAAAACACATCCGTGGCACCTTCCGACTTCGTCATCGACCGTCGACATTGGCGAGACAACGTCCGTCGGCACTTCACCGGCGCGCGTCGACAAGGCGCCGTGCCGCGCCGCCAAAAAGCGCAAAGTGCGCGGCAGCATCCCTTCAAGTGGTTCGACCTCCCCGACTCGAACCAGGAAGCCAAAGACTTGAGCGACGACTACGGCGGAGACAACAACCTCGCCGACATTGACGGAGAAGCCGACTCGACCGTGGAGACACGTAGACTGCAGCAGCTTCTTGGCGAGATGCGGCAGCTTGTCCGCTCGGAGACCGGGCACTGCATCGACCACGCGGCCGGTTGCGGCCAATTCACTGGCAACAACGCCGCGGAGGACGACGCAGCGAACGGCGACGCGGCCACCGTGCCCGCGCTGCTGGATGGCATGATGCGCGTGCTCGATCAACGCTCCCAGTGCCAGCGGCGCATCGACTCGCTCACGCGCCAATTGCGTCGCCTCACGCAGCTCCTCGGTCCGTCGCCGTCGCCCAAGCAGCCGCTGTGTCCGTCAAGCGCGTCCGTGTCCGTCGACATGGTGTCCGCGATGACGGACGAGGAGCTCGGGAGGTTCAAGCTGGGCCACCAAGAAGCGCTGGTCCGCGCTGCGCTGGCCGACTGCGAGGCGCAGATCCTCGAGCGGCTGCAACTGCGTCTCCTGCACTTCCAGCTCGCTGCCGCCGCCGTCAGCTCGCCGCCGCCCGAGGTGTTCCTGACCGGCGCGCAGCTCGCGGCGTGCCAGTCCACGCGCGGCCGCGAGCTGCTGCCGCTGGTGCTCTCCGGCTGGGTCTCCGTCTCGCTCGCAGACGTCGAGGCCGAGCACGCGTGGCTGTCCCTGTGACGGCGACGCCGAACGCAATTCGCACGCAATGGAGACACCAACAGCGACCGGCAAGAACGCACACGCGCACACTCATGGGGTCGCGAGTCGCGAGCTATATTAGTAGAGAAGCGGAGGCGAGCCAGCCTCCTCCAAGCCCCAAAGCACAAATCAAATAACGTTAGCATACCTGCGCGGCGCCAGCGGACGCCCTGGACGCGCCGCCACGCAGCAGCACAAGTCGCCGCGCAGGTGTCTCGGCGCCCGCTGTCGGCGCCTCTATCCTCTATATGACCCTCCGTCATGGCGTCCGAAGCATACGTACCTCGCCCGAGGACGGCGGCTCAGCCGAAGAAGCCGAAGCGGTCGGGCGCGAACTTGGTCATGTCGAGCTGCGGGCGCAGGCCGCTGATCTCGTCGGCGAGCAGCGCGGCGGACCCGAACGAGAGCGTCCAGCCCTTGGACCCGTGGCCGGCGTTGACGTAGAGGTTGCGCACCTTGGTGCGTCCGAGCAGCGGCACGTCGTCGGCTGTCACGGGCCGCCAGCACGTGTGCGTCGTCATCTTGCTCACGTCGAGGTACCCGTCGGGGAAGAGCGCCTTGGCCTGCTGCAGCAGCCAGTCGTAGCGGTTCTGGCTCGACGGCTTGTCCTTCTGCTTACTGCTGCCGAAGTCGACGCCGCCCGAGATGCGCAGCACGCGGCCCAGCGGCGACACGAGCGCCGCGCCGCCGGCGTAGATGTTGTGCATGGGCGCCCGGAAGCGCTCGGCCACGGGCACCGACAGCACGTAGCCCTTGACGGGGTAAATGGCGAGCTTGATGCCCGCGCGGCGCGCCACGGCGGCCGTCGAGTTGCCGAGCGCCAGCACAAACTCGTCGCCCTCGATGAGCGACCCGCGGCGCGTCTGCAGCGCGATGACGGCCGTCTTGTCCGTCAAAATGTGCGCCACCTCCGTGTTGAAGCGGAACATGACGCCCTGCCGCAGGCACAGCCGGTAGAGCGACTGGCACATCTTGTGCACGTCGCCGTTTGTGCCGAAGGCCGAGAGCACGGCGCCAGGGCCGTAGAGCTCGGGCCGCAGCGCCGGCTCGAGGTTGGCGGCCTGCGCGCGCGTCAGCGGCTGCAGGTCCATGCCGAGCTCCTCCAGGTGGCAGCTGCGGTCGCTCTCGAGCGTCATCTCGAGCTCGGCGGCCGAGCGGAAGACCTCGATCGTGCCCTGCGCCGTCTGGTCCATGTCCACCTCGCCCTTCTTGCACTGCGCCTGCAGCTCGCGCAGCTTGAGCATGCTGTAGAAGCCCAGCTCACGGATCGTACGCCCGTGCTCGTTCGACTTGGTCTTCTTGCTGTTCATCCAGAACTGCAGGCCCCACTTCCAGAACTTGGTGTCCCGCAGCGCGCTCATCTCGACCTTCATGGGCTTCCCGCGCGTCGGCCACTTGGCCGTCGAGGACGCCGGCGGCACGGCCACGCGGACCTGCGGCGCCGTGTTCGGCTCGGGCGGCAGCAGTGCGAGCTCGTCGTCTTCACCGGCGGCCGCCGCGGCCGGCCCGCCGTCCACGTGGACGCTCGTGGCCGCGTCCGCGGGCTGCGGGCGGCGGCTGTCGGCCTGGAAGCGCGCGGCGACGGCGGACCGCTTGCCGCCCGTGAGGTTGGCCGCGCTGTGCTTGATGCCCTTCTTGAGCAGGCCGATGTCGGACCAGGAGGCGTAGAGCGCCGGGTCGAGGAAGGCGCCGTTGCAGAGCGAGACCTGCGTGCCCACGGCGCGCTCCTTCTCGACGCAGAGCACCTCGTGGCCCTGCTTGGCCAGGTAGTAGCAGGTCGTGAGCCCGACGATGCCCGCACCGCAGACGATCACGCGCTTGGTCGGCCGCCGGCTGTGGATGCCCGGCGTCGGCTCCATCTTCATGTTCTCGGGCAGCAGCGGGATCCGCATGGGGGCACGCGCCTGGTCGATCGGCGGCAGCAGCTCGTCCGCTGCGGACGCCCCGCCGGCCCCCAGTGGACGCGGACGCACGCCCACCACGTGGTCGCGCAGGTGGGCCGGCACGTGCGCCGGCAGCTCCAGCGGCGCGTCGTCCACGGCGTTCATCTGCGTGGACGACACGGACGTGGCCGACGAGTACGGGGACGAGCCCGTGGACCCGAGCCGGTCCACGCGCGGACGCTTGGTGCTCGCCAGGTGCCGCCGCCGGGCCGCCGTCTCCAGGTCCATCACCGGGTGCGACGCGTCCTCCTCCATGGCGCGCGTCGAGCCCATGCGGACGGGCGAGGTGCTGCGCGCGACCGCCGAAAACTACCGGCCGGGGACGGGAAGCCGCAAAATGCGCAGGACGCAACTGCGGGTGACGACGCGGGGGGACCACCCGACCGCGCCGACTCACGGCGGACGCGAAAAGATTCGCGGCGGCGATTGATTCGCGGAAGAAAACCGCGGCGCGCCGCTTGGCTGGGCGTCGCCGGGGGCGAGCGTCCGCGGTGGGGACCAATGGACGCGCCGAGCAGGCGGGCCGAGCGCTCCGGTTGGGCCCTGCGCGCGCGTCGGCGAGCGGTCGATCGGTCGGTCGGTCGAGCCGCGAGGTGCTGGCCGCCCGGTGCGCGCGCGGCGAGCCTGCTTCTTCCGCGTGTGGGTGGTGGGCAGTCGCAAAGTAAACGAAGAAAACCTTCCAGCGCAAGACGTGCGTGGCGAAAGAAAATTAAAAAAAAAAACTTTCTTCTTATTTTTTTATTTTTCTTTGCGGGTAGTTTTCAGCACGACCAAGAACAGGCGCCTCATACAAACACCCACACTTTGGCGACGTGACAACGCATCTACACGTTGTAAACTACCACATTGGGGATCAAGTGTCAGAGGATGTTCGAGAAAATAAAAAGTGAAGGTACTTTACCATCCCGAACCACTGGCGATCGATCGAGTGCCACGGTTCATGTGATGGCCATCACCGATAACACCAAAAAACATCAAAATGCGCGGAGGAAAGTGGGGCTCGTTGCTGGCGTCAGTCGGGTCTCTGAGATGCACGATGCCACGATGCCCACAAGATCCAGCTTCCTCCGCGAAAAGAGAACGGCTGAAGCAGGCCGCGAAAACTACTGTATACATTCGCCCGAAAGGTGAAAGCCAGCCGCCGCCGCAACAGCCGACAACGTGTCAGGCGCTTCAACCCGCTGGAAGTTGCAACGCGGCGGTGCGGACACCTGCGGCGAGGGACAGATGCTTCCGGACAACCACCTGCGTCCAATTGCGTGTTCGCACGTGGGGCTGAAAACGCGCTCCGGATCCATCGGGCCGGGGCAAATTATACGGCCACCACCCCCCCTCCGCCGGATCCAGCCGCGGATTGCTCAACCGGAGCATTCAACCCTCCACCATTTCGCCCTGCAGACTGGACGGATGGTTGTGTGGCCTCTTTGGACAGGTTCATCCTGAAGCGTAAAACGCCAGCCGCTTCGCAGTTTCGTTGGAGTGGGCTCCACAGATCCTCCGGATAACGATGCGAAAAGCCGGCAGTGGATCGTCCACTTTCGAGTATACTGTCCGGATACGGATGCGAGAACCCTACCCTAGTGTCGTTTCAATGGTTTGAAATCGTGCAGCTCTTGTCCCAGCAACCAAAAACCTGTTATATCAAATATTTCATGTTCGTGCAACATTTATTTTAACTTTCGGATGGTCTGAACATTTGGCGATCCACGCGGCATACTGATACCAAGTGCAATTCACAGCGCTCCGTTTTCTGCCCTGCACAGGGACCGTCAATGTCAACCGCCAAGTGCACGCGGACGGATCGAGCCAGCCGCAACCGAACGAACGGGGGACCGGTTGCAGTCCGACGTCTGCGGACGAGCGCACAACGCGCGAGTGCGAGTGTGGCCGAGGCAGCGCCTCCGCGCTCCACGTGTTGTGGTTGGAGCTCCCCCCCCAGCAGCGCGCGCGCCTTTCATTCTTGCCACCGAGCTTGCTTGCCTGTCACAACTCCCAAAGGTCGCACATAAATTACCGACGGGCAAATTGATGTCGTCACTCCCCAAGCATCGATCCAAACGCGCCGCGTCACCCACGAGCACCAGAGCTTGGCACTCGTGACGCAGTGCGTGGAGGAGCAGCGGCTCGCAGTGGCGTGACCGCCCGCCCGCATGCGTGCCACACAGCATCGTCCACGAAACGGTAAACTACGGCACTAGGAAAACTACACGAAAAGAAAGCAAGTTTGATTCGCAACGCATCTTGACTACCCGGTAGCCAGACCATTCTGGGTTGCGGCGACCTGGAAGCCCCGCACCGTGAAGCTATCCATGCATTGCTGTGCCACATGAAGGATGTCCAATGAGCCTGGCAGGACGCCGCATGCACCGCCTTCTCGGCGCTCCTGCGCGCACCCCGAGGCGAACCGCGCGCTGCGAGCGGCACGAGGCTCTCCGCCGCGTTCTGGCGGTTGTTTCCATGTGCGCATCAGCCCCCACGCACGACTTCTAGACGGTCAAATCCAATGGGCAATCTATGATAAAAGCGCGACGCCTCCCTCAGAAGAAGTCGGCAGCCGTCTTGCGCGCGTGCTTCTTGCTCTTCTTGGCGGCGGCGGGCGGCGTCCCCGAGGCCTTGAGCACGCCCTTGATGTCCGCAGCCTTGGGCACCGCGTCCTTGGCGGCCGACGCCTTGAGCCGCTTCACCGACAGGCTGTGCGGCAGCGCCTTGTTCTTGCCGAACGTCACCTTCTTGGCCGACGCGGCGGCGCTCGCGGCCTCGGCCTCGGCCGCGCGCTGCTCCTCCGCCTTGCGCTTCTTGCCCGCCGCCTTCTTCTGCGCCTTGCCGGCGCGCTCGCAGTGCCCGCACAGCTCCTTGCCCGCGCGCACGAGGTTCTTGCCAAACCCGCCGCACGCCGCGCACCGCTGGAACTTGACGCCGCTCTTGACCACCACCGCCGGCTTCTTCTTCTGCTTCGGCTTCTCCTCTGTCTTCTCCGTCTTGGGCTGCGCCTCCGCCTCTTTCTTCTCCTTCTTCTCCTTCTTCTCCTTCTTCTCCTTCTTCGCCACCGGCTCGGCCTCCACCACTGGCTCAGCCTCCACGCTCTTCTTGGCCTTCTTCTTCTTGCCCTTGTCGGCGGCTGGCGCCTCCTCCTTCTCGGGCGCCTCGGCAGGCTCCTCAGCCGCCTTCTTGGCCTTCTTCGTCTTCTTCTTCTTCTCCAGAGTGGCCTCCTCCTGCGCCACCTCCACCGGCGCCTCCACCACCGCCTCCGCCTGCTTCTTTGCCTTCTTGGACTTCTTGGATGGCGGCGCCGCCTCGACGGTCTCCACTTCCGCCTCCGCCTGCTTCTTGGCCTTCTTCTGCTTCTTGGACGGCGGCGCCGCCTCGACAGCCTTGGCGGGCTCCTCCTCCTCCTCCTTTTGCTGCTCCTGCTCGGCCTCAGCCTGCTTGCGCTTCTTGCTCTTCTTCTTCTTCTTCTTCGGCGCGTCCTCGGCTTCCGCCTCCGCCTCCGCTTCCGCCTCCATCTCCTCGTCCTCGTCCGCTTCCTCCTCATCCTCGGCCTCCTGCGCCGCCTTGAGCGAGTCCACCTTGGTTAGCGCCGCGAACTTGCCGTGCAGCTCGTACAGCGCCGCGCGGTTGCGCTCCGCCGTGTCCCTGCCAGTCACCAACAAGCGGCCGCGTCAGTCTCCAGCCGCCACCATCGACTCCGCCGGTCGACGTACTCGGCCGCGGCGATCGCAAAGATGCGGTGCTGCACGCGCGCGAGGTCGACGCGCGGGAAGCCTCTCGGCGCGGCCTCCTCCTCTCCGTCGCCGTCCGTGTCGTCGTCACTCTTCTTCTGCCTCTCCTCTGCGGCCTGTTTGGCCGCCTCGCCGAAGAGGAAGTCGCTCAGCATGGGCCTGCCCGCATCCACGCAGTCCGTCAGTCCGGGCAACACCACCACGAATGCTACGCGGTCCATGCAGACTTACAGGAAGACGAGGTCGCGCACGCGCTTGAAGACGGTCTGGTCGTACTCGGAGCCGAGCAGCGTGAAGAAGGGCTCGAGCAGCAGCAGGAAGGCGCGCGAGTCGATGGTGTCGCCCGCAGCGGCGTGCAGCTCGGCCAGGAAGAGGTCGGCCAGATGCATGCGCAGGCCGTTGGGCCGCTGGCTGACCACCTCGGCCGAGAGCGCATCGACGAACTCGCCGACGGCGGCGCGCGCGAACTTGTGCGCGGCCAGCAGCGCGACGCTCTCGCGCACGAACTGGCGCACGAGGTCGTAGAACTTGTCGAGCCGCAGGCCGTCCAGCCCGTGCCACTCGCGGCGCATGGTGCGCAGGAAGCTGCGCGCGAAGGCGAGCGCGTCCTGGCGCGCCGGGACCTTGTGCACGAGCCGCGCGAGGCTGCGCGCGAGCTCCATCTGCACGGGCCGCTTGTCGCTCATCCACATGCAGTAGAAGAGCGCCTTCCAGAGCTTGTCCCACTCGAGCGGCGTCCAGGCCGCGTGCCGCCGCGAGAGGTACGCCGTCAGCTTCTTGAGCGCCTGGTCGCGGTACTTCTTGTCCGTGTGCGCCAGCCGCTGGCCGAAGCGCGACGCCACCGCCGCAGACGACATGGCCAGCGAGTGCGCTCTCTCTGCGGGTAGGTTGGAGGGCGGGGGCGGCTCGGGGGCGGCCGGGATGCAGCGGGGAAGGCGGCGAACCAGGGAAGGAAGCGGCGCCAATACTGGTTGGTCCCGCTTGGTCTGCCTGGAAGCCTTGCCGCCGGTTGACTGGACGAACGTGTCGGTGCTTTGTGATTGGCTGAAAAAGAGAGGGTGGATCAGACTCAGATGAATGTATCAGACTTTGGCTACCGGGTAGTCGCGGATCTTTCCCCCCCTGTCACTTGTTGGCGACGCCGGACAATCTGATTCCTTGCCTGGAGATGGTGGCGCATGGGCGAATGGCGGCGCGGATGGCGGACGCAGCGGCGCTGAGCGTGTCGCTCTCGCCCTTCCTGCCCAGCTCGGTGGAGGAGGACGAGGCGGAGGAGGACGTGCGGCGCGTGCGGCGCCCGGTGCGCCAGCCCGCGCCCTCGGGTGACGCCTACAGCCGCGGCAGCCACGTGCGCTTCCAGGACGAGGGCGGCGACCCCGCGTCCGCGTCCATCTCGGGCTCCTCGGCGGCGTTCCAGCCCACGCACGCCGTGTTCACGCCGCGGCTGGGCGAGTCCGGCGCGCTGCGCTACCGCAAGCCGGACGACCGCGTGGCGGGCCTGGCGCCGGCCGCGGGCGCCGTCGGCTCGACGCTCGCGCAGCCTAACTACGACGACTTCCTGCGCCGCGTGAGCGTCGTGCTGTACCAGCACCTGCGGCGCTGCGAGAAGCGGCACCGCGAGCAGCAGCGCGTCGCCAAGGCCCAGCTGGACGACCCGCCCTCCTCCTCCGCCCCGAGCCGCGGCCACCAGGCGACCGAGGCGCGGTCCCCGGCGCCCGTGCTCGCCCTGGACGAACGCGACGAACGCGACGAACGCGACGGCGGAGACGACGGAGAGGCCCACGCGCCGCGCGCGACGGCCGTGAGCGCGGCCACGGCCGCCACGACGGCCTCGAGCACGAGCCTGGAGCTGGAGGGCGACGGCGAGGAGCCCGTGGACGAGCTCTTCCGCGAGGAGAAGTTCGTGACGCCCCAGTACAAGTACACGTTCGTGCGCGTGCCCCGCGTGCACCCGCTGACGGCGTTCGCCATGGCCAAGGTGTCGTCCCGGAGGCACGTGCCGAGCGTGGACGAGATCTTCCGCTTCTGCAAGCACCTGTTCAACCAGGCGCAGCTCAGCGCCGAGTGCTCCATCGTGTGCCTCATCTACATCGAGCGCCTGATGGAGCAGGCCGGCGTGCCGCTGCTCGTGGCCACCTGGAAGCCCATCGTGCTGTGTGGGCTGCTGCTCGCGTCCAAGGTCTGGCAGGACCTCAGCTCCTGGAACGTCGAGATCAGCGGCATCTACCCGCAGTACTCGCTGCACGCCGTCAACCGCCTCGAGCGCCTCTTCCTGCACCACATCCAGTGGGACCTCTACATCTCGGCCTCCGTCTACGCCAAGTACTACTTCGCGCTGCGCTCGCTCACCGAGAAGAAGGACTTCCGCCGCCGCTACAACTACACCATGCGCGTCGACCCGCCCAACTCGCGCCGGCTAGAGGAGCGCAGCGCCGCCGTGCGCCACGAACTCTACTCCAAGAGTCTATGACGAGCGTCCCCGAGACTCGGACGCCGACCCGCCAGGCTCGGACGGAGGCACCAGGGCAGGCAGACGAGAGGGCTCCCGGGTTGGACCCGAGTAACATGCGTGCGTGTTAGGACAGCGAGATCTTGTCGGCGTTGGCCTTGTAGTCGACGCGCCGCTTGACGAGCTCCAGCAGCGCCGGCCTGCCCAGCGCCGCCAGCTTGCCGTCGCGCAGGAAGCCGCCCAGGTGCTCAGCCGGCAGCGCGAACGCGTTGGCCACCTCGTGCAGCACGTCGAACGCGTCGTCCACCGCCGGCAACGCGCGCGGGCCCGCCACCTTGCGGAACACCTGCCGGAGCGCCGCCACGTCGCGCAGCAGCATGCACGCGCCGTCCGGGTCGAAGCGGAAGCGCAGCAGGTGCTGCAGGTACGCGTCCTTGAACTGCGCGGCCAGCGCCGCCAGAAAGCGCTCGCGGTTCTCGTCCATCTGTCGACAAGCTCGAGCGAGCGAGTGAGAAGCCGGACGACAAGCAGACCGGCCGACGCCGAGCGAGAAGGACGTACGAGCACGGCGCAGGCGGCCGAGAGCAGCGGCTGCAGGTAGTCGGCGCAGCGGCGGCAGGCCCTGGAGCTCGCGAGCGACAGATTGGTCTCGCTGCCCACGAAGTCGGCCTTGTCCTGGTGCGTCGCCAGCAGCGTGCCGACGTCCTTGGCGACCACTGTGAACACCTGCCGCAAACCTCGCGCCACGAGCTGCTCGAGCTTGTCCAGCTGCTTGCGCTTGCTTTCGTAGCAGATCCTGCCGGCCGACGCGTGTGAGAAGGAGACCAAGGCGGTGAGGGGGACGAATGCGAGGCAAGGCAAGCCGAGACGACTCACGTGAGCTGCGTCGGCGCGTCAGCCTGTGCAGGCGCGAGCACCGAGTCGAACGCGTTGTCGAGCAGGTCGATCCGCTTGAACAGGAGCTGGGCACCACCACGACAACAGGCCGAGCGTCAGACTGCCATCCATCCGCTAGCAAGGCATTGACGAGCCTCGGACCTCGGAGACCTGGAAGTACTGGCGCGCGGCATCGGGCGACGCGAACGGGTCCTGCAGCATGTCGTTGGCCAGCGCCGCGAGTTTCTGCGGGTCAAGCGACACCAGTCAGCGCTGCAACCAACGCGGCGATGCCATGAAGCACACGTACGCCAAGGTACTCGTCGCCGTAGCCGGCGGTGAAGACCGAGAAGAGCTTGGTGAGCAACTCGCCGCGCAACTCGCTCTCGTTCTCGAGCACGACGCGACAGCGGTCAACGGCGCTCTGGAGCGCGCACAGGTACCGGTTCGGCGCCTCGGCGTCGTCCGCGATGGCCCAGAGCGACTCGAAGAAGAGCTGCGACCACTCGCTGAGCGAGACGGCACCTCCCGCCGCGTCCAGACTCGTGGTTGACGACGCGGCGAGCGAGGACGAGCTCGGCAGAGGCGACACGAGCTGCGTGGAAGACACGGACGCGAGCGTCGACGTGGGTGTCGACGCCGAGGCTGCAGTGCCGCCAGAGGAGCCCGCGCTCTTGCCCGCCTTGATGGCGGCGGCCTTCTGCCGAGCCGTCAGCTGCTGCGGGAAGCGCACGCCGGCCAGCACGTCGCGGCACGTGAGCTGCAGCAGCTCGAGCTCCGATCGGAAGTACTTCGGTCGGTGGCTGCCGAAGAGCGAGTGCAGTTGAAGACTCAGGAAGGTCCGCATGCGCTCGCGCTCGGCTTCAATGTCGCTCCCACCCGAGCTGTTGTTGCTCTCCTCCTCGTCTCCGTCGTCTTCCTCTGGCTGCATGGCTCGCTTCTTCTTGTCAATGGTGACGCTGCTACGCTTCACGATGTCCTCGATCGCTGCTGTGAGCGCGCAGGTGCGCTCGTACGCGCCGCAGAGCAGCGAGACGTACTCCTCGCTCGCCTGGGTCCTCCTCGCGCCCGCCGCCGCAACTGGACTGGCTGTCGCAGCAGCAGCAGAAGACGCGGCGTCCGCTTGCTGCTGGGCCGAGGCGGCCGCGGCGCTGGCGCTCAGGACCTGGTCCAGTGAGGAGAAGATACCGAAGGCCGGGTCGTTGAACAAACGCTCGACCAGCAGCTCGCGCACGGAACTGCTGGCCCCGGACGGGAAGACCTGCTCGATGACAGCGAACTGCTCTCGGCAGATGACGCGAATGGTCTCGAAGAGCGCCGCCAGGTCCTGCAGCGGGTCCGTTCGCGTCGAGGACGTTCCGGCGGGCGGCTGGAGGCTCGCGAGGCGGTCCTTCATGACGTTCCAGACGTAGCGGTCGGCCACCTTGTCCTTGTCGTTGTACGCGATGAGCGAGGCCGCGCACTTGCGCATGCCGTCGAGACTCGCGCGCTCCTGCGCGGCCGAGAACTCGGACAGCAGGTCCGTCTCGATGCGCTGGCTGAGGCGCTCGATCTCGGCCACGGCGCGCGAGATGGCGGGCGACGACAGCTCGGACGAGAAGACACCCATCTTCTTGATCACACGCGCGGCCTCGTGCAGCTGCGCAGGGTCTCGCAGCGTCCGCACGAGCCGACTGCTGCTGCTGGTCGCGCTCTTGGTGTCGTCGCCGTTGTTGCCGACTGGCGGCTCGTTGAGCGCCACGAGGGCCTCCATGAGCTCGTCCGTCTCGAGCACGCGCGCGCGCTCGCCGTCGAGCTTGGCCAGCTTGTCGCCGATCAGCACGGCGGACGAGCTGACCTTGGTGAACCGCTCCTCCAGGTCCTCCATCTGCGAGCACACTTGCTGTGCCACCATGAACGACAGCCGTCGTAAGAGCCTCGCTCGTCCACCATACACTATAGCACAGTCACTACAAGGCAGACGCACGAGGAGAAGCGTCTCGGGGCTGCGTAGCGCGTCCTGGTACTTGGCGCCAGCGCCGGCGTTCTCCCCCTCGAGCGCGGCGATGCGCTGCGTGACGGCCTGTCGGTGCGTCTTGAGGCGCGCGACGGCGTCCGCAAGCACCGACTGGAGCGCGTTCATGGCGCGCGTCTGCTGCGCGAAGGCCGCCTGCTTGGCCGGCGCCGAGCTCGCCCCGGACGCGCTCAGCACGGGCTCCCACGTACTCGCAAGCAACTCGTCCACCATGGCCTCGGCGCTGTACCCGGCCCCGGTGGAGGCGGTGCCGATCGTCTCTGCGCCGCCGCCCAGCACGCCGCAGGGCTGGGACGCGTCCCCAGCGGACGTCAGCAGCTTCTCGAGCTCATTACTGCGCCCGAAGAGCGGCGCGCGTGTCCCCATGGCGGCGACAGCGGCAGCTTTGGCGCGCGGAGCAAGCCGATCGGTCGGTGAGGTCGTTCTCCATATCGAGGGGATCCATCTGATCGCGCCTCTTCAAGATGTTGGGCGACCGGGAAGCCACAGACTGGGCTGCAGTGGGCTACCTGGTAGTCATCGCGAGCGACTATTTGTTTATGTATACAAAATGGCTGTGGAATGACAGATTTCGGGGTGGGTAGTGACTTTGAGTAAGTTGACGATGCGTTGTCAGTTTCTTTCGAGTGTGGGAAACGGCGCCTGCTGGCGGATCGTTGACACTGATGGATCCTGCCGATCCGGGACTTTGCGATGCGCGACAGATGGCGCATCCGCAACCTAACACCTCAAGTCTGCCGACACATACATTTGAACCTGCGGATGACGACATGACGACGCCAGAGCACTTATTCTAGTTACAGAAAACCAGTTGGCGTTCGTTTGCTGACCGATGTCACGCCAGCCGCGTCGTCGCTGGTCAATGCCGTCGCCGGCAGTCAGCAGCTCTCTTTCTCTCTCTCTCGCTCCACACTCATCCGTTCAATACTTGTACACACACTTCTAGCGTCTTTCCAGTTGCAAATGGTCCGCAACGGGATCACAGCATGCAGGGGGGGGGGGCAGCATCTTTGTATCGCTGTGCCGCCCTTGCGCCGCCTCTTGCTTCCGCGCTGTGACGTCATGCGCGGGCGGCGAGGCGCCGAAGAGGAAAGGGAGGAATGGAGCCAAGCAAGCGCTCTATGTTCGACGCCCAAGCTCCTCAAGGATCGCGCCGAGGCCGACACCACGCTCGCAGACAGGTCAACGTGGATCCGCTCGCGGCGCACACACCACACGATTCGACTCCGCGAGGCGAACCACTGGCCCCGCGTGCCACTTTGCGTCTGAGTCGCCCGCGCGGTTCAAGTCGACTCAGACCAAGCTCGAGCAAGCAGTGACAGAACAATGCAGTAACGTTGCAGTGCACTTGGAGCTCTCAACCACCCGGTGAACGCGAACACCGACCGTGTTGGTTCCGTCCTGAAGCGAATGCTCCTGTGGGGCTCGAGATGGCGGGCGAGAGGGTGGCGGCTCCGCGCACCGACTTTACATATGGTGAAGTGCACTCATTACAGCCGAGTCTGTCCGCGAGTGGACATACAATACCCAAGTCAACTGGTTCAATGTCGCCGTGAACTGTGCACCGAGAGGAGCGTGCATAGCGTGGGACGATGCCGCGTCTCTGCCCGCTGACAGTGCCAGCTGTCACGCATAAAACAGCCAGTGGCGCGCGCTTGTCGACGTTGCCTTCCATCCACCCGCGCAAGAAGTCAGCGCATCCGGCACGCCTATACAAAGCCCTATACAAAAAGGGACACGCGCCATCGGACCCCATCCTGGATGCTCGCTGCTTTGGCGACTCGGCTGGTCCGATCCCCGTTCATTCCGCGATTGGCACCGAGACGCCCACGACCAACTGCAGATTCAGGAAGCGCTCGACGCTCCCTCCCTCTCGTCCGCCGCCATGAAGACCGTGAGCGGCGTGGTGCCGCAGCCGCCGCCGACCAAGATGGACTTCACGACGTACGAGTCGCCGCTCGAGTTCGAGCGCAGCTCGTTCGACGAGAACGGCGGCCGCTTCGTGGCCGGCGAGCAGTTCTACAACCACGAGATGTACGGCAGTCTGCGCAAGGGCGGCGCTGTCGACTGGTACTCCATCGAGTGCCTCGGACTCTGCGCGGCCACCTTCACCTCGATGCTGTCCTACCAGGCGCTCATCGTGCTGGTACAGCCCATGTACAACTCGCAGCTCGGGCTGACGTCGTCCCAGATCGTCGGCGTCGGCCGCCTTGTGCAGCTGCCCATGGCGCTAAGCTTCCTCGTCGGCCTTCTCTCGGACTGCTACCCCATCATGGGGCTGCGTCGCAAGGGCTACATGATCGCCGGTTGCATCCTCAACGCCGTCGCCGTGTTCTCCATCGCCGGCCTCAGCGCTCACTTCGACGCGAACGAGGGCGAGAGCCGTCAGACGTGGGAGGTCGTCATCGCCATGATCCTCGTGGCGCTCGCCAGTATCGGCTGCATCATCACCTACGTGTGCGTGCACACGCGCGTGATCGAGTACTCGCAGCGCGAGTCGCTGCGTGACCGCGGCACGATCCAGGCGGCGTACCTCATCTTCCGTCGCTACACGTCCATTTTCACGTCCGTCATGACGTTCCTCATGCTCGGCACGGGCTCCGAGCCCAACATCCCCGTGTGGGCCTGCCTCGTCATCCTCGGCGTCGTGTCGATCGCGCCGCTGCCGATCGTTTTCCGGTTCTGGAAGGAGGAGGTGTACTCGCTCAACACGTCCATGAAGATCCGCACGCAGATCCTGTGGAAGATCATGCAGCAGAAGGCAGTGTGGCGCATCCTGGCCTTCATCTGGTTCTTCACGCTCTTCCTCGGCATCAAGTTCAGCAACTCGACGAGCGTCATTAGCAACTGGGCCGGCGCCGCGGGGGACAACTCACTCGTGGTCAAGACCATCTCGGACGTGGTCATGATTGCCATCATGTTCACCTGGCGCTTCTTCTTCATGAACCGCAACTGGCCGCTGTTCTTCGGCTTGGCGCCGGTCTTCCAGATCGTGCCGCACCTGTTCTTGGCGCTCATGACGGCGCTCGACGTCGTGCGCAACCGGTACTTCTACCGCGTCTTCTACTCGATGACGTACATCGCCGACGGCATCGGCCTGCTCAACACGATCGTGCCGGTGACCGAGATCGTGCAGGAGGGCTCGGAGGGAGCCCTGATCGGCCTGACGCTCACGCTGCAGCGCTGCGTCAACGTGTTCGTCGACACGAACGCGTACGGCATCTTCAAGGGCACCAACTTCTACGACACGACCGAGGTGGCGGCCGACGCCTCGAGCGCGCGCTGGGACGTGCTGCTCTCGCTCTTCCTCCAGTTCGGCCTCAACGCGCTCGCGTGGATCGGTCTGTTCTTCCTGCCGTCGCAGAAGCTGGACGCGCAGCAGCTGCGCATGTACGGCGGCTTCACCAAGGCCGCCAGTGGCGCCATCGTCGCCGTCAGCCTCGTGCTCTTCCTGTACGCGCTCATCGTGACCATCATGGCGCTCGTGCCGGGCACCGCGTGCTTCATCCTGGTCGGCGGCACCAACTGCTAGTTTCGCTGCGTCGGGCCGGCGGCCTTGGTCGCCCTAGCAGGCAGCACAGATAATCACGTTATATATTAGCGAGCGACCCACGCCCCCACTGCGTCCACGCCGAGCGTCAGTCATTCCATTCCTTGCGCAGCCGAGCTCGTCATGGAGGTGCCATCACTGATTGCCCTCCAGCGGCTGCTTGAAACGATCCAAGCACGCCCAGATCAGATATCATGGTCAGGTCGCGCAATTTGCACGGGTTTTGCTACCTATATACGTAATATTGAACAAAAATATACAGAATTGTGTCTCTTTCCTGATATAAAGCGCCAACTATTCACCTGTTATCGTAATTTTGCGGCAGAGTCGACCACCAGGTGGTCGCGCTGCAGTTGTGGTAATCAGGTCGAGCATTCAGAAGTATCACCACGAGTGAAGCAGCATGGCGGCTGCCGCCAGTCGAACGCGCCATCCGGCGCATGCGCACGCGTCGGTGTCTTGTCGACCAGATGCGGACAGGCAGCCGCCCCCGGCGTAGAGCACAGGGCTTGGGCCACGCTCCGCGGCGGGCGGGGGCAGAGAGGGGAAGCCCAGCTGATGCGCGGCGATGGACAGCGGCCGTTCTGATCCCAGCGCATTCCCCGACTCGATCGGCCGCCCCAGCAGCAGCGCGCGCCTCCACCTCGCCTCCGGCGCCGCGTTCATGTGGACGGCCGGGTCCTCGAGCTACGACAAGATGAGCGCGCCGCCGTCCGAGTTCAAGACGTTCCAGTCGCCGAGCGGACCCAAGGAAGTGTCCGCGAGCGAGCTCGAGCTGCAGCGGGCGACGAACGCCAGCAGCCGCCATGTGGACACGCCGGACGCGCGCTTCATCGCCGGGCAGCAGTTCTACAACCACGAGATGTACGGCAGTCTGCGCAAGGGCGGCGCCGTCAACTTCTGGTCCAAGCACTGCCTCGGGCTCGTCGCGGCCACCTTCGCGTCCGTCTTCTCGCTCACGTCGCTCAATACGGTGCTCCAGCCGCTGCTGCACATCCAGTTCGGGCTCTCGTCCGCGCAGAGTGTGGCCGCGCAGCGCCTCACCAACATCCCCATGGCGCTCAGCTTCCTCGTCGGCATGCTCTCCGACTGCTACCCCATCATGGGTCTCCGCCGCAAGGGCTACATGATGCTCGGACTGCTCATCACGACCGTCAGCTTCCTCGTCATGGCGGGCCTCAGCGCCGTCGCCGACAAGAACGACCCGAGCCTGGGACTCACCTTCGTCGCGGTCAACGTCGCGGCCATTGCGACGCTCGGCAACCTCATGTCGTACCTGAGCGTACACACCCGCGTGATCGAGCTATCGCAGCGCGAGCCACTAGGCTCTCGCGGCGCGATCCAAGCCTCGTACCTCATGTTCCGGTTCTTCGTCACGCTGATTGCGGACGGGTGCACCTACGGCGTCTGGGGCGACGGCTCGAGTGGCTCGACGAACGTCCCGCTGGCCGTGGCGCTTGTCATCTTCGCAGTGCTCATGATCGCCCCGCTGCCGATCATCTGGATGTACTGGGAGGAGAAGCACTACTCGCTTTCGACCTCCATGAAGGTTCGCAGCCGCATCTTCTGGAAGATCATCCAGCAGAAGGCCGTGTGGCGCGTGCTGGTATTCATGTGCTTCTTCACGCTGTTCATGAGCATCACCTTCTCCAACTCGGCCACCGTCGTGAGCACGTGGGCAGGCGCGAACAAGGACAACTACTTCGGCACGCAAGCGATCGCAAGCGCCGTGTCTCTCCTGACAGTCATCGTGTGGCGCCGGTCCTTCATGAACCGTCCGTGGCGCCAGTTCTTCGGTGCGGCGCCGCTGTTCGTGATCGTGCCGCACCTCATCGCAGCCATCCTCGTGTGCCTCGACATTGAGCGGAACCGGTACTTGTACCGCGTGCTGTACTCACTGACGGGTGTCGGGTCGGCGATCCAGCTTCTGACGGCCATCGTGCCGCTGACCGAGATCATCATCGAAGGCTCGGAGGGTGCCATGGTCGGCCTCACGCTCTCGCTCTACTTCCTCGTCCAGATCTTCGTGGGCACGAACGCCCAGGGCCTGTTCCAAGGCAGCAACTTCTACGACGTGGCGGCAGCCGCCGCAGACGCGTCCGACGCGCGTGTCGACGTGCTGCTCTCGCTGGTGCTCAACTTTGGGCTGAACGCGCTGGCCTTCATCGGTCTCATCTTCCTGCCCTCGCAGAAGCTCGACGCGCAGCAGCTGCGCATCTACGGCGGGTACACCAAGTCGGCCAGCGGCGCCATCGTCGCGTTCGCCGCCTTGCTGCTCGCGTACTCGCTGATCGTCACCGTCATGTCGCTCATCCCGAGCGCCTCGTGTCTGCGGCTCGCCGGCGGCTCTGGCTGCTAGCGCCGCTGCAAGACAGCTCTCTCCGCCCGCGGATGTGTTTTATAAAATGTGCAGTAATGAATGGTCATGGCTTGGTGACTGTGCTGTCTTGAGCCCGAGAGGCTTCGCTTATATCCATACCGACCATCAAGTAGCCATGGATCGTCTTCCTTCTCCAGGAATCCTGAGTGAGCCCATGGGGCATCAGCGACGACGCCGCGGCATCAACACAGATGCCATTGAAGCGCGCGATGGACCGACACTCCTGACAACCATCACTCACCATGTGACAAGTCGCGTGAAGGTTTGCTGAAGGTCGCGCGAAGGTATTCGCAAGAAGAACAAAACCACTCACACTCACACACACACACTGACCGCCCAAGTTGCAGTCGCCATCGATCGATCGGGTGCTTTTCCACATCGAGAAAGGACGGCCGCAGGGAACTCGGCGGCCGGCCTCCGCGACGCCAAGCAGCAGCAGCAGTTCATCGACACGCGATCCTGGCCGCCGCCAGCGTCTCCTGCTCCTGTCTGAGCCCGAGCCAGCGGCGCGGCGACTCGCACGCCGAAACGGGGGAATCGCGGCGCGCAGTCGAGCGGTCGGGCGGCTTTTCTCGGCCCTGGGGCGATGGAGGCCGTCCGCAAGAAGAGTCGGCGCTCGCACGGCCGGAAGAAGGCGCGGGCTGCGCAGCTGCACGACGGAGTGGCGCCGCGTGCGGCGGCGGAGGATGCGAGGAGCGGAGAGGACGTCGCCGAGGAAGAGGAGCGTGCGGACCCTGGTTTTGAGGTGGCGGACGGCGACTTGGACGCGTTGACCGCTCTGGAAGCCGCAACGGACACTCTCGTGGACGTTGGCAGCGCCGAGAAGGAGCAGACGGACGCCGCGACGCTCGACGAGGAGATCGCGGAGAACGAAGAGGCGTTGCTCGCCATCCTCGGTGAGGGATTCGTTGAAGACGACGTGACGGAGCTGAACGCGGGTGCCAAGCGAGCTCAAGGCGTCGAAGAACTGTTGGTCGCAGAGGCGAGTGGGTCATTTCCAAGCAATCACGAGAACGACCACGGCAGTCCACTGCAGCAGCCCACTGGGTTCACTGCCGATGGGTTTGGAGAGCGCGCTGGAGGTGTTGTTGGTGTCGCCACCGCCCCTCCATTCCCTGATTCGCCGCTTGGACAAGCCACCCAAGAGCCGGCAGTGGCTGCGCATACGCCCAGTGCCCCAGACTTTGACATTCCAGACGAGCACGACATGGTTCGCTCCACGTTTGAGCCGTCGAGTATGGAAGCTACCAATGGCGTTGCGACTCCGTCCGCTCCTCCGCTGTTCCCTGACATGAATGAGGAAAGCATCTCGCGTCTCGCTGGACCAGACGCGCTCAATATTTCAACTGCTACTGAGACACCACAAGCTGCCGTCTCTGAGAGCGCGGACGCGCTGGCGAATACAGATACAATCCACCATCCAGACGCGCAGGCGACAGTGCTGCCAGCTCGACCATCGGCCCCTCAAGCGTTCCATTCCGTTCCAGTGGAGTCTACTGCGGAAGAGGAAGGACCAATGGTCTCCGGAGCCTTTGTCCCATCGGCTCCACTCGAGTTGGAGATCGACGAGGACTATGCGGCGTACAGAGAAACACCGTTGGTTTCGTCCGCGCCGTCACTGTCGCCGACATTGTCCAAGCAGCTTCGGCATGTCGTCAATGTGGAGGACCCAGCGAAGCTTCAGTCAGTGGCACGAAGCCGCTCTGTTGTCGTCGCTGAGACGTCAGTTGAAAGCGCCAGCGTCGCTGTGCGTGCTTCACTCGCCAAGTCGAAGGTCTCCGAGGCGCATCGCACTGGCATCTATCCGTCAGTTCCAGCTCGCTTGAAGGAAGTTGAACCTGCGTCGACATCTGTTCGTTCCGACAAAGTGGACGATCGGAAAACGTACGAGAGTCTGCTGAAGAAGCAGCACATTCGCGTCAACCTGGAGCCGTTTGTCAACTTCGAAATGAACCTGTTGCGCGCTGAAGCGTCGCAGAAGCGTCAGGAGATGAAGATGCGGCACATCGAGACCAACAAGGGCGAGTTATACGGGCGGCTCGAGCGGTACCTCTTCTCGGAGTATATCTTGCACACGGCTGCTTCGTCCCTGGAAGCGTCGAAAAAGGAGATCGACGCTTTGGTCAAGAAAGGTGGGCTTATTGATGCATGTGATGCTGTTGTTTTTCTATGGCGCGGCACTGACGATTGTGGTTGTTGTTGCAATTTGTAGTTTGGACAATCGAGAAGAAGCGATTATCGTCGTCGAAGCGCTGTGGCGACAATGTCGAGATCGATCAGCAATTGGATTTCCAGACCGCCAAGTTTGAAGCACAGAGACTTGAGCGACTACGCGCTCATCTCGACAAGTTGCGCCAGCTGCGCACGGTCGAGTCGACGATGCACACCTTTGATCGGGCGACGGCGTATTTCCACGTCGAGCAGTACCTGAACAGCGTGCTTCAGGACCCCAGCTTGGTCGCGTTCCTCAACAAGATGAGCGCGTCTTGCGTCACCAGCAGTAGCCTTCACTCGGGAAGCTATGCGGGATTTGCGGACTTGGACTTGGTTCCTGACACGATCAACTTCTTTGAGACGCTACCCGCGGGATCGCCACTTGCGTCGGCGGTAGAGCATTTGAAGTACTGCGTCGACGTGCTGATATTCTTCGAGAAGAAGGTGACGCTCGAGGAGAAGGGGCTCTTTAGCCGGATACCGCAGTCATTTTACCGCGGCGAGATGGTCTTGCAAGGATCCGGCGGGAAGGTTGTGAACCACGGCGCTGGAGGTCACAAAGGCATGGAGCGGAAAGTGAAGTGCTACGCGTGTGGGTGCTTGAACCCTCCGATGCCAGCGAACCAGTGGTGTAGACTGTGTGAGACCTGCGAGGTCGTGCTGTATATGCCACCATCGTCGGTCTCGACCAAGTCGAACGAGTGGTATTCGAGTGTGCTGAGGTTCCGGCAGTCATTGCAGAAATGGATCTCCACGGGTCTCCAGACGCTGCTTCGCACCAAGGCGCTGACCAACATGCCGTTCCTGCTAATGCACGTCATGTACCTACCTCGTATCGCGACGGACGAGCGATCGTGGGTGCTACGATTCCTGCAGTTTCCGCGTGGGATGGTGTCGACGGATGGATCACTGAAGCTTGAGTGGAACGAAGACTTGGTAGACCACTACCTGGCGATGATGCACTTGGTATTCCACCCGGAAAAGCTTCGGCGGATGGCAATCTTGGTATCCAGTGGTCCAACATCTGCGCTGACAGCCAAGTCGAAGGCAAAGCCAAACAAGTTTGACGAAGACGGGCTTGTGTCCCCAGAGTGGGTGCTGCTCGAGAACCCCGAGATGCTGGACCGCTACTTTCTGTCGGATGACGACTTCGTGGCGGTGCTGAACCAGTTCCCGAACTCGTTTGCGTTCGAGCAGCTGTTCCGGTGCACTTCCGATGTGAAGAAGTGCTTCAGCCGTGCTCTGACGCTCGTGCTCGAGTTCACAAACAGTTTGCGCGCTTTCCAGGAGTTCGACAAGCTTCCGTCTCGAGTCGCCCAGCTACTTGGCGAATTGCTAGCTTACGCGGCGCAGATGCCTGAGGTGGCAGCCGCTCGCGCTCGAGCCGACCAAGACTTGTTCTATCCGACGCTGTTCGACCAGCTCTTCCTGACGACCCTGAACGGATTGATGCTTGCTGACAGCAACCGCGTCGCGTGGAAGTACTTGAGCTGCTTCCCGTTCGAATCACTGACAGAGCCGGCCAAATGGGATGTGCTTGCGCTGTTGTTATTTAACCTCCCGAATGTCCCCGCGGAAGCGAAAAGCGCGTCGGGCTGGATGCGGTTTGTCAATAGCCGGTCAGCCGGCGGTGGAGCGGACGGAAGGAAACCCGTTCGACACGTTCTGTACGACCTCATCACGCATGATACGGAAAGCGCAGTGCATTTGCTGTCTGCCGTGGCCAACCTCGCGGCGTCGTGTCCAAGCGATCCTCTGACCTCCGAGAGACATCACAACGATCTCGTTGCAGTCGCGGTGCACGAGCTCTTTGTCGCGGGCTACACTGTTCCGACGTGTAAGATCGCGCTCGGGGTGAATGGCGATCGTGCTGCCGTTCCGATCAGCCAGATTTGTCTGGCGCATCCGTGGATCATTTCGCTGCTCATCACGCTGCTGTACAAGTACCATGAGTGCGCGGAGACTTGGATCCATGTGTTCGAGACGTTCCCCGTGAACCGTTGGGTGCCGAGCAAGCACGACCTGCTGACGATCCAAGAGTGGCTTCAGCTCGAGGAAACGGCCGCGCCACGCTGCCAGCTCGCGCGATTTCTGCTCGACCATATCAACTGGGAGTACGACGTCAAGCACGAGCAACTGTTCACTGGTGCTGGGATCCATCGGCGAGTCGCCTTGATTGTTGCTGAGGCACTGGTACTGTACAAAACGCGACGCGAACGCGCCACCGACCCGGCTACGGCAATCGTTGTCTCGGGAAGTGGCGCGCCGCAGAAATTGGAGGTGGCGGCGATCACCAAGTCGATTCGGCGGGCATTGTGGCTAGACGAGAGTGTCGACTTTGAGAAGTGGTGCTGGAAGCTCATGCTCAAGCTCAAGTTTTACTCGCCGAAGACGCACGAGCCGTTCCTGCGTTTGATTGACGTTCAGCGAGATCGATCTCGCGATGCGTTGACACTCAGGCGGTGGTTCTCGGCGATATCGACGAACACATCGCTGCTCCACACTGACATCCCGTTTTACTTCTCCGTGGAAGACGAGGTACTTCGGTGGGGTATGAGGGAAGAAGAGGGTGAGTCTGCCGCGACGGGATCGTCAGAAAGCATGCACTCCGGAGCGCCTATTCACGAGGTCGGGATTGTAGCTGGTGGCGGCGCGTTCGAACACCGTGAGGAGGCAGAAGACGCGGATCCCGAGGCACAGACCGCTGCTCAGTCAACGGAGCCGATCGTGGCCTACGCGATCTGCCAGATGACGTCGTTTCTGTACACAGACCGCTTGGATCGCTGGGAGCCCTTGCTGGTTCTTCTGAAGCGGTCCATGTTTCCTGCCGCCGTCAAGGTGATTGATAACGTTCTGCCAGTGCTGTCGGCGCTGGACCGAAAAAAGCGATTGCTCGGAGCGACGCCGTCTGCTCAAGAGACGAGTCCAAGTGCTCCAGATGACGAAGCGAGTGCAGTGCGTGACCGAGTACACTCGCGAGAGAGCGAGCTCGTCGACCACGAAATCGATCTGTGTATGGCGGCGATCCAGTCGCTGCCCATCGCGGACTTGTTGGAGTTGATCCGGGCACTGCACCAGTTCTCGTACATCAACGCGGAAGAGTTGCATCGCATGCAAGAAGTGCTGCACAAGGGGTACATTGGTGGGTGGGAGAGCACAGCCAAAACGCGGGTGCAGTCGAGATTGCGCTTTATCCGGTCATGTTGCAGGTACATGCACCCGGTGGTGCTTCCTGCGCTTATCAACGAGTGCTTCCCCGAGTCGAACCCCGTTGCGTTGACGACGTCGGCTTTGCTCCACGGCGCCATGTCTTGGCTGTCAACTGCGCTTCGTGGAGGTGATCAGGACGGCGCTTCTTCGTCTGCCATTTCGTCGGTGACATCGGCTTTGTCGATCCGGAACTCGTCCCTGATCGCAAACGCGTCGCTTGGGATGATGAAGGGAGCGTCCGGGGTATTCACGACGTCGACGAGAGCTCTGGCTTCGATGATTGAACGCATCTTCGAGTACTCAACGGATGACGTGGTGCTTGGCGAGTTTTCGACCATTTGGTTGCGTGCCCTGCTCCAGGTGCCCTACTGGTACGAGAATTACTCGTTCCGGAGCCTCGTTGATGTTCTCCTTCGTTGTGCGATGGGGCACGACCTTGCTGCTGGACGACTTTCAAGTGGAAGCAAGGGCAGAAAAGATGCAGACGCCAAGTCATCTGCATCAATGGTATTCGACATGGTAATGCGGTTCCAGCAGATCTTTGCCAAGTACTGCAGCGGGTTGAAGCGACGGAAGGAACAACCCGACCACCCGACGGACGGATTCTTAGAAGACGAGCCTCCTTCCCCCGTCGTGAGCTTTCTACCGGCTTCGAGCGCGTCCACAGCATTTTCGTCCATCTTTGGCGGTGCTGGAGATCTCGCGGAGTATGTCGATGGCTGTCCGCATCTGGCATTGTGGCTGCTTCTGATCGAGACGCGCCAGGAACTCCCTCTCTTCATGGCGACGGGGCAGTTGATGATCAAGTGCGAGCCAAAGACGACCAAGAAGATGCACAAGATGCAAACAGAGGGGAAATTGTCATCGGCACTAGCGGAACTCGGATGCATCAACACATCCCCTGTCGTGTCTTCGACTGGCAGCATGGTGCAAAGTCGCCCGTTTCAGTTCGGACATTCGACGTTCGAGTCTTTGGCGCAGTTCCGGATCTATCGATGGTGCGCATACTGCCTCGAGCTCCCCGAGTCCGAGGGCGTACAGATCCTATACTGGCAGACCCTCTTCGCGCTGTACTTCGCGTGCGTCGGTGGCTCGCATGTGTTTGGCCACTACTTCCTCGAGCGGAACAAGCGTGTTTCGCTTCGAACCGAGCTACAGGTAAAACTGCGGAAGATGACAAACTACTGCTCGAACCAGGCGCAGCTTGCGCTGACTGCGACCAGCCGTGACGGGAGCGCGGCGCCGGCCAACAGCAGCGGTTCCATGTCGGAGGGCAAGGAAAAGAAGTACGCGCACTTTGTAGCACTCTCCCAGATCTACACGGCGATGGATGCGTGGCTCGAAGATGCTGACCCGAACAGCTGGCTGAAGGCGAATGAACTCGTGTCGTTGCCGCGACACTACGAAGTGAAGCGGCTGGAGCAAGTCCTCGCGCTGAGCGACGCACTCGTGAACACAAGTCCGGACGCTTTCGACTGGGTGATACTCCCACTGTGGGTGGATCTGTGCGGCTTTGAAGACTCTGCATGGACCGCTCGGACCACCCACGAATCTGCTGGCCTTGGGTCTGAGGGGAGTGACATCGTTGATTCTGGGCATCACCTTGGCTCGAGTATGGATGGGGCAGCAGACGACGATGGATTCGCGTTTGTCGAGGAAGCGGCCGAGCTTGCGCGTCGGCACAGCAGCTTTGGTGGATTCGGGATTGGATCCGGTTCCAGCTCGGTCCTGAATATTCGCCCACTGCCGTTGACGAGGGAGTTCGCGGGTGTGCCTGCGCTGACGGTGCTGCCCAAAGTGTCGGTCGTGACGAACTCGTCTAGCTGCATTGTGACACCGTCGATTCCTCTGAATCAGCAAGGGCTCAAGAGCGTCGCGATCAAGTTCTCTGAGAACATGTCGGTGCTGGTGGCGCTAGATGCGGAGATGCTCGACCACGTGTCTCAACTCTACTCGAGTAAGCCCCGGACGGTGACGCTGAGCCAAGCATGCATGGAAGGCACAAACTGCCGCAGCCCCGCTCAGTTTCGCTTCGAGTTTCTGGAGTGGAGCATCGACTCTCGGCTGTCGGACGCGATCGAGTCCATCTTGTCGCAGGCTGAGCGCTGCGACTTGCAGTCCATGCTTCTTAGCAACATGACATCGCTGATGATGGAGCACCATGATACATCAGCGATCGAAGCTGCGGACGAGAACGCCGTCAGTTCGGACTCGTTTGTCCAGTCGGTGGACGCGTTTCTGAAGTTGGACGCGGACGGGATGATGCTGTCGCTTCAGATTCTCCTCATCGACCAGATTGTGCTGTCGCTGGATGTGGAACGGCAACGGATCAGCCGCGGAAAGCAGGCCGCAGATACCAGCACATCGGGAGATTCACCGCCAGCTCTGCAATCTGTCAATGAAGGAGACGCGGAGCCGTCTGGCGATGTCCTCAACGAAGATGCAGACGAGGAGGAGGAAGAAGCTGTTTTGTGGCAGCGCAAGCTCGATCGTCTGAACGAGAAGGGCCTCGAATGGTTCCGCTTGCTCACTACCCTTGACACGAAACTGGCACGGATGGTGCCGCCGCTCCGCGAGGCGCTCTGGAGGTCCATCAAGCAACTCGGCCTGAGCTTCGTGTGTGTTGACGAGCGGGAGACGTGCACGCTGTTACAGCTTATGCTAGACGATCCTTCGCGGATCAACCTGCTGAGCGAATGCTTCTTCCCAGCAGGAGCGCCGTCGAGGTTCGTGGAGATGTTTTCAAATCTCATGAGCGCGAGTAGTTCCTCCAAGCTGTCAAGTGAGGAGAAGCTAAGTCTGCTGCGCCGCTTCGACTTCCGCGCGTGGCTGAATGCAAAGCCGGCGCCGACCAAGTTCGATCGGGAAACGATCTTGTGCATCATCCTCGGCGACATCGGCAGCCAATTTGCTGCAGACCGCGCTGCTGGAGCGAAAGCCACGGCGAATTCGCGGAGAGATGGCCCCGCAGCAACATTGAAGGACGATCGAGAGCACCTACGAAGTGTATTGGGTGTGTACGCGACGACTGTGCGCCTGATCTGCAGCAAGCACCTCGAGGATCATGTGGAGAAAGTGCTACACGCTCTGGTAGGGGTTCACGACGACTATCATTTCCATGTGAGCAGCGGCAACGACGGCGAGTCACAGTCAACGGGTGGCGGTGGTCCGCCGTTGCCTCGCCCCGCCGACGCGGCTGTATGGGAAGCACTGGTCGCGGTTCCATCGGAAGTGTGGCAAGCACTTCCGTTGAGTGTCGTGGAGTCGTGCATCTCATTCTTGAGTCAGCACGTGACAACACTACGCTGGCAGGGCAATTTGGGGTCGACAGGCTCGGACGAAGCTGGCGCGTCGGACGCAAACCCTGCGCGGAAGTACCCGATCGCGCAGTGGCAGCGACTGGGCGTGCTGAAGCACTTTTTGGACGTGTTCACCATTCTTTGCCGCGCTGCTCCTGACGCGCGCAGGTGGGAGCTGATCGTGCAGTTCTTCGAGCCGCTGCTGTCGACGCTGTATCAGCCCGCGACCACGACGGATATGTCGAGTGTCAACGCTCCATGGACGGACCAGGACGCCGTGACAACGGGGACGACGCTTTGCTCGTGCTTTGTCGCCACGTGCTCGGAGTACTTGAAGGGCGGTAGCAGCTCAAAACCCAGCACGACCCCAAGCGGAGGAGTGCGCACAAACAGGCAGACGATGCTCAAGGCGACTCCAGCCGAAACACCAAACGACTCGGCGGGCGTGGCTTCCACAGACACCAAACTGTCGGAGATCTGGGCGTTTTATCTGTCGGCGCTTGTTCCCCATGCGCCACTGCACGTGTGCAAGCACTTCCACCAGTTCGTGACTCGCCTGGCATGGGAGCACTGGTGCCTGACGCTCGAGAACGTTCGGCAGATGCGTGAGCTAGTCGAGACGGAGAAGCAGCAGCACCGGACGGCGCGTGCGACTGCTCCGTCGTTTGGTGCCGGGTCTGTCACGTCGTCAATGCTGATGATGTCGAGCGTGGCGTCGATCGACCACACGGGACACCAGAACTCGTCGCCGTATCCGTTCATCTCGTGGCTCGTGCGCGACATCTTGTGCCGCACCAAGTGGAAGGCCACAGAAGATTGGCTAGCCGCACAGAGTGAAGACATCGCGTCGACGTTCCTGCTCGAATTCTCCAAGCTGTGCGTCGACCTCGTGCTGGATTTGCCGCACTTCTGGCCGGTTGGGAACGGGACCCCTCAGCGCGGGCGTATGATGGCACTGTCGTCGTCATCGACTAGCAACGTGCTACCACCGTACTTTGTCAACTTCATCAAGCAGCAGGTGACGCTTTGGTCGCGCTGGAGCATGTCGGACGCGGACCTCAAGTCGCTGCTCCAGTACGCGCTGGACGCATGTCTCGACCCGCTTCTGGCACCGCGTGATGCGCGCGGTAACGCTAGCACTGACGCACACAGGAGCTTCCCGGCGTCGCCGTCGTCGGCTGTCATGCAGGATGCGTTCGCGCGCGTCCAGCTGGCGCTTCGGCTGCTCTCGCAGGTGACCACGATTCACCACACGACACTGACGAAGAAGCAGACATTTGCGCGCGCCAACGTGATGCTCGACACGCTCTTTAACGTGTTTGACGTGAACGACTTGGGGCGACTGGACGGTAACGTCTACGCGTCGGATCGGTCGGCGTGGCTCGTGGTGGTCTACGGCGCCAGCTGCACGGTCCTGTACGAGAAACTGGACGAGATCGTCCAGTACTGCCGCCGCGATGATGCGATTAGCAGTGGCAACGTCGAAGGAACTGGCGCGCCATTGTCAGCAGCAACATCTTTGACGGAGGAGGAGCTGACGACGACTGTGATGCACGTGCTTCGGTTCTGCAACCTGTCGCTGGTCGAGCGGTTCTTCCGCATGGAGCAGCAGCAGCCTTCGACTGGAAGTGGCCTCACCCCGCGCGGTGGGAGCAACAGCAGCGGTTCGGCATCACTCAACTGGTCCAAGTGCGGCAACGTGCTGTTCGTGGAGGTCGACAGCCTTGTGCGGGACTTCGCCGCGAGCCAAAAGCCGCACGGACAGCCTCCGCACCATTGGAATGGGAACGGACACAGCTCGGCGCTGGTCGACGCCCACGACGACGACGCGGCTGCAGGTGTCGAGGACGTGAACCCTAGCGCGACAGCAAGTGTGACGATCGCCACGGCGGGTCGTTCTCCCGCCGAGGCGATTGGCACGCCGTTGGGCCGCTTGCTGTGGAGCTTCCTTGGGTTCCGCGGCGGCGAGCGCGCATGTTTGGCGGCGTGTGGGCGTGCGATCGCGTCGGTGCACGTCATGAGCCAAGTGGCCGAGAAGAGCATCGAGAAGTGGGTGATTGAAGACCGCCGCGGGTCGTGGGCCGACCTGGCGGACAAGCTCAAGGTGCCCGAGCTGAGCGAGGACGAGTTCGAGGGGGCGTGTCTGGAACTGGGCAAGCTGCTGACGCTACAGGTGCTGTTCCTGCAGCACCTGCGGAGAGCGCCGGTGCTGACGGAGGCGTTCGCGATGGGCATGCTTGCGCGGTTGATGGGGTGGATGCGCAAGCTGCGCGTGGGCAACGCTCGCAACTCGTTGACAGAGATGAAGGTGCTGTTCCTGGCCGCGGAGTCTGTCAACTTTGTGTGCAAGACGCTGGCCGACGTGCTGCCATCGCAGCACAAGAAGCAGGCGCTGCGCGAGCTGAGCGACGCGCTGCTGGCGATGGGCGACGAGCGCAAGAACAGCGGCATCATGAAGGCGATCGGCATGGGCGGGTCGCTCAAGTACAACGTCGAGTTCCACGTGTGCTGCCTCACGGTGGGCGTGTTCCTGCGGCTGCAGACGCGCGGCAGCGTGCCGCTGCGCGTGGACGAGCGCATCCCGTTCAAGGTGACGCGCACGACGGACAAGCACCTGCGCAGTCTGGAGCACCTGCTGACGACCAAGGACTGCATCCAGTTGGCCAAGCGCATGGAGTGGATGCTCGAGTTCGTCAAGAGTCCGTCGCGCAGCCTGGCCGACCAGGACGAGTTCTTCGTGAGCCTCTTCTCGCGGATGTACCCTTCACACCCGTGGCTGCTCGCCAAGTGTCTCCAGTGACGCGCGGCCGCGTCAATGCAGACGGAGTACTGTAGTGGTTAGTTGCATGTAGGAGAGGGGGTCGAGCAGCGAGGTGGTGCATGCATGTAGTAGACGCCGACGGGCGAAGCGAATAGATGACCAAATGCCGAGTGCAAATGCGAATGCGCAGTGCAAGTGGTTCAGGTGATGTGCATCACACGTCGAGCCCACTAAACATCGTACCGTGAAGCGCATAGCCTTTCCATCTCCATTGTCTCTATATGTTGTCAACAACACTTATGAGGGTGGCAGTACCCCGTGAAACCTGCACTTTCATGGACTTGATTTATTCAACTTGAACTTCCCGCGTTTCCGCCAATCAGCGCCCAGCAGCTCCCTCTTGAGCCACGTGTGGCACCTTTTACCACCGTTGGGGAGGGATGGCGTTTCACTTGCGTTCACTATGCAAATCACGACGTCTCCCCTCCCGAGCGCGCCACACATGACGCGGGGCGATCCTCTCGTGACCTGCGCTCGCTCACTTCAGAAACCGCGACCCGGGAGCCCAAGCCCAAGCCAAGCCGAGCCTCTCCCCGATCTCCCCTCTGCCTGCGCCAGCCATGGGCCTCATGCGTCGGTCCGTGTTCTCGCTGCTGCTGCTGCTGCTGGTCGCGTCGCTCTCGTCCTGGACGCGCGCGAGCGAGGCCGAGGCCGAGGCACCCGCCGCGCCCGTCGAGTGGAAGGCGCACGCGAGCCACATCCTGGTGGACACGGAGGCCGAGGCGGACGAGTACTTCGCGCAGCTCGCGGAGGCCGACAACAAGTTCGCGGCGTTCGCCAAGATCGCCAAGGCGCACAGCAAGTGCCCGTCGGCCGCCAAGGGCGGCGACCTGGGCACCTTCGGCCGCGGGCAGATGGTGCCCGAGTTTGACCGCGTCGCGTTCGAGGAGGACGTGGGCGTCGTGCACAAGGTGCAGACGCAGTTTGGCTGGCACCTGGTGCTCGTGTCGACGCGCACGGACGGCACCGAGGTGGAGGACCCGTGGCGGCCCGTGCGCAACTTCGTGGCGCGCGCCATGCCGTTCATCAGCCCCATCATCCTGATCTTCATCATGTTCTGGGGCTCCAAGCACGCGAACGGCAGCAGCGGCCCGCGCGCGCATGCGGTGCACATCCTGGTGGACTCGGAGAAGGAGGCGGACAAGCTCTTCCGCGAGATCGAGGCGGCCGGCGACGCCAAGGCCAAGAAGGCCAAGCTCGCGGAGCTGGCGGCCAAGCACAGCAAGTGCCCGTCGGGCAAGAAGGGCGGCGACCTGGGCATGTTCGGCCGCGGCCAGATGGTCCCGCAGTTCGACAAGGTCGTGTTCGAGGACGAGGTCGGCAAGCTGCACAAGGTCGAGACCAAGGTACGCTCGCTCGTGTTGCTGTCGTGCTTGTTGTCGGGCTTGGAGCCGTTGCTGACCGTATTGTGTTGTGTGCCCCGCTGCAGTTCGGCTGGCACATTGTGCTGTGCACGGAGCGCCTTGGCGACAAGGCGAAGAGCGACTAAACGCCGCTGTCAGCGCGTGGATATAGCAAGCAGCCCGCTTCTCGGCGACCGATAGCGGCCGCGCGAGAGCGGCGCGCGTTCATTTTATAATGGCGAATGCAGCGTCAATGTCTTCCTCAAGCCGTTCCAGACGGCACCCCGCTTGCGGTCGTATCTGGACAGTAGTGCGCCAGCTCGCTAGAGGTCGGGGCGTTCGTCGCTGTCGTCGATCAGGTCGTCCTCGTCGATCCCCGAGCGCTCGCTCGTCAGCACCAGATGCCAGCCGAACTGCCGACCCGAACGGCGAAGCAACGCGTCAGTCTCCCTGCTGTCCTCTCCTTCCTATCCGTCGCCATGCAAGCAGCCCGTACCTGGGTGTACACCTTGTGCACGGCGCCGACGGAGCGCTCGAAGACGACGGCGTCGAACTCGGGCACCATCTGTCCGCGGCCGAAGGTGCCCAGGTCGCCGCCGCGCCGCGCCGACGGGCACTGGCTGTACTCGGCTGCGAGCTCCGCGAAGACGGACGGCAGGTCCTCGGCCTCGTCCAGCAGCGCAGCCAGCTCGTCCGCCTGCTCCTCGGTCGACACGAGGATGTGGCTCGCGCGCGCGCTCGGCCCGCTCAGGCTCGCGGCCAGCGCCAGCGCCAGCGCCAGCAACGAGAAGAGCAGCACCAGTAGTGATCGACGCCCAGCCATCGTCCGCGCCACCCGCGTCGTCGTCGTCGTCGGCGGCGTCGTGTGGGATATCCGATCGCTTCGCAGACCGCTTCGGGTCGAGCAACTGGTGTCGTGACCCTTGGGCACGATCTTGTGTGCTTTCAGAGCCTTCACGCGACCTTCACGCGACCTTCACACGACCTTCACTCGACTTTCGAAATCTCTCCCTCCCCGCCACCCGCCGCTCTTTTATTGGGAGTGTGAAGCGTCAAGAGTGAAGACGGGGGCGGCCTGTAAACGGGTCGGTGTGATGGCGGCGACGACGAGCAAAGCGCCGGTGACGGCGGCGACGGCGGCGGCGGCGACGACGGCTGAGGACGTGATGGCACTGGTGGGCGCGGCGGCGGGCGACGGGTCGGCCATGGACTCGACGATGCAGCAGCTGCTGCTGCAGGTGCAGGCGCAGCAGGCCGAGGCGCTGGCGGCGGCGGCGGTCGTGGCGGCGTCCTCGGCGACGCCTGGGGACGACGCGCACCACCAGGCGCTGCTGGCCGCGACCGAGGCCATGGAGAGCGCGATGAAGAGCGGCCCAGTGGTGGACCACCACGCGGCGCAGCCAGTGGAGGTGGTCCCGGGGACCGCCGGCGAGCACGCGGATGGCGGCAAGGTGACGGCGGCGGCGGCGGCGGCGGCTTCCGGCTCGGGCGAGGGCGAGGGCTCTGGCTCGGGCGAGGCGACGACGGTCAAGCGCAAGAGCATCCCGCTAAGCATGAAGAAGGAGGCGATCGAGTGGATCATGGGCCCGGGCAAGGGCATCCCGTCGCGCGCCGAGAAGCACTTCAGCGCGCTCAACTGGGAGGTGAGCGCGTCGTCGTTCCGCAAGTGGTGGAAGAACCGCGACAAGATCCTGGGCGACTCGTCCAGCAAGAAGCGCATCTCGGGCGGCGGCCGCAAGCCGTACCTGGAGGACTCGGAGGAGAAGCTGCTGGTCGTCGTCATCCAGGAGCGCGCCAAGAAGGACCGCGTGACGCGCAAGTGGATCGCCAAGACGGCGCAGCACATGTTCCAGCGCTCCAACATGAGCTTCAAGGCGTCCGAGAACTGGGTCACCAAGTTCATCCGCCGCAACGGACTCACGCTCAAGCGCAGCTACGTCACGTACGAGCAGAACCAGCCGCCGCCCGCGTCCGTGTCCGCGTCGGCCGCGCAGCTGGCGCACTTGGGCGTGGACGCGGTGGCCTTCGGCGCATCGATGGACGCCGCGTCGGTCGCATCAATACCGACGTCTTCAGCGGGAGGCATGGGCGACAGCAGCGGCGGCATGGCCGGCAGTGTGGACGACGCCATGGCGGAGCACCCAGACGTGTCCAAAGCGTACGTGTGACGCTTCCTTGATTGATGCGAGTGGCGGTGCTGACGGTAGCTGATGATGGCGGTCGGCCTTGTGCGCAGGGTTGTCGTCTGAGAGCGTCTTGGACGTCGTGAGCCTCTTCATGACCCCAGAGACGACCTGGGGCACGACGGAGAGGTTCATTTCCTCAAGGTTCGGTCGGGTGAGAGCAGGCGGAGGTGGACGATCGCAGTGGGGCGGACGTGTGGTGTGCTCGGCTCCTCCGCAGCTGGAGGCCGCTTGTCTTCCCTACCGCGTGCGCCTCCCCAGCGGGCCCTCGAGCATTTTGCTGTTCATTATCTAATCCTCCCCATGCATCATACACACACGCAACATGAAGACCATGCTCTCCATGGCCGTCATGTCATGGACTACGTAATTCTGCAACCCGATGTGCAAAACCTACGTATTCTGTCCTCCGAAACTTTGAAAACCAAATTATCATCCAATGAAAGGCATCACATCGTCCTCAGAGCACCTATGATTGGCCGAAATGACTGACGCGGCCAGACTCGGCTCACACAAAGTTCACCCAAGGAGAAGGCAGCCAATCCGACATGGCGGACGCCGGCGCCGACGGCATGCAGGGGGCCCTGTGGGTGCGCCGCGCGCGCGGCAAGCTGCTGCGCTCGTGGACCAAGCGCTACTTCGTGCTCTCTCCCTCCGGCGCGCTGCGCGAGTACGCTGTGGACGCGCGGAGCCTGCGCAGCAAGCCCGGCAAGCAGGCAGCCGCGGGCGTCCCGGGCGTCTCGGGCTCCAACGCGCTGACGCTGCGGCAGGAGCTGGGCGTGCGCGGCGCGGGCGTCAAAATGCTGCCGCCGTCCTCGGCTGGCAGGCAGCACGCGTTCCAGCTGACGGTGCGCGCTGGCACCTCGAGCGCCTCGAGATTGAGCCGTGACGCGGTCGCCGCCGGTCCGCTGTGCCTCAGCGCGGCCTCGCAGGAGGAAATGCATCGCTGGCTGCACGCACTGCACCGCGCCAGTCTGAACGCGAGCTTGAGCCTGAGCTTGGAGGGAAGTGCGCTGGCTCGGAACTCACTGCCGGCCCCGCTAGCTGCAGCATCAACTGCGACGCCGTCGCTGCACCTGCCGCCACCACCGCCGATGCGCGCGCTCACGTCCATGTCACTGGCGTCTTCCTCCTCGTCGTCCGGGTCTCCGTCGTCATCTGGTCCGCCGTCGCCGGCGTCGCTATCCCCGCGCTCGCCGCCGCCGTCTCCGTCCGCGTCCGAAATGGAGCGCGCGCAGTACGAGGACGAGTTCGTGGACGTGTCCGGCGTGCAACGCAGCGACATGGCGCACCTGAGCGCCGTGTACGAGTGGATCAACGAGTGCCGCGTCAAGACCACGCGCGCTCTGCACGTGGGGGCCGGCGTCGGCTCGGCGCTCGTGCCACGCGGGTCGCTGCTCGTGGCGATCAACGGCTCGTCGCTGCAGACGCTCACGCCGGACGAGATCCGCTCGACTCTACTGGAGGGCAAGCCCGTCGCTTCCCTGCGATTTCTGCGCAGTCCGTCGAAGCGTGGCCGTCTCAAGTGCAAGAACAGTAGCAGCAACAGCGGCGGCGGTGCTAGCACAGCTGGGAACGGATCCTTCAGCGCGCAGCTCAAGACGATGGCGCAGCTCCGTACCTCGGTGGCCAACCGGATGAGCAACCGGATGGCGGCGAAGGAGAGCTACGCGTGGAGAGAGCACGAGGTCGAGCTCGACGGCGACGTGCTCACGTACGCTCCGGCGAGCGACGGGAATAGCAGCCGATCGCGCTCGTACCACCAAGCCCTGGCGACGACGGGCAATGGCTCAGGGAGCGGTGTGCGTCGACGGCTCACGACCGGGCATATTGGAGCTAACGCCAGCATCTTCGACAGTAGCAGCGGCAGCAAGGCAAGCGCTCGTCGAGGCAAGCGTTCGATCGTGCTCACGGGCGGGTGCTCGGTCAAGCCGATGCCGGAGCGCGTGGACGATGGCGACTTCTACTTCTCCATCTCATCGTCGTCGATACCATCGTCTGCCACATCGTCAAGCAAGTCGAACAAGGCAGTCGCAGTAGTGTTTCAAGCTTCGTCGGAGCGAGATATGCGTCAATGGGTGAACACCTTGAGGCGCGCGATCGCCATCAGCGAGGGCTGCATACCGGCGCTCGACCGCGAGTACATTGACGCCCTCCAGCGTATGGCTGTAGATGGCACGCTCCAAGACACAGTCGTACCACGCGATGCTCAGTTTGATGAGAGCAACGACCACGCGCAGTCGGGTGACTTGTTCCTGGGAGCAATCCACGAAGACGTGCCGGCGATGTCTCTTTCAAGAGCGAAGGACTATGAGGCTGGGCCACCCGGGTTCGACGAAGAGGACGAAGACGATACCAGTGGCTCCGACGTCAATGCCGAGGAAGAGAATGCGGCGTTGCCCGCAGGCACAACAGCGAGAACTGCGCCACAGCTGCTCGAGACGGAACTGTCCGCCATGCTCTTGTTCTTACAGACTCAGGGGCGGTTCGTGGAGGCGCTGCAGCTCGTCGGCAGGAACACAGCTATGCGCGGGACGTACTGGCGCGAGATCTTCCAGTGGGCAGGTGTCCACACGGAAGAAGCGAGCACTGGCGACCAGGAAGACGCACACTCGGCCACATATCACTCACTGCTGCACCTACCGCTCTCCGAAGAGTACGTTCTTCATCTGATTGTGATTGGTATGCTGCCTTGTGTAACGTTCTACTCTTGAGACTTGTCCAGAGACGAGATCCAAGTGCAGAAGGATATCCCGCGCACGTCCAAGTGGCTTTCCGGCTCTGCAGGTGCTCCAGAGCTGGACGATGCTCACACAACAATCCGACTCGAGAAGCTTGGACGCGTGCTGCACGCGTTCCTCTCTAGCTGTGCGCTGGATGAGCACCAGCGAGCAGTGGCGGACGGCGCGCGCGCGATCGACACTGATGTGAACCCGTCGCGGAGCTTTTACATGCAGGGCATGAACGCAATCGCGTTCATCTTGCTGGAGGTGCTGGAGGACGACGAAGTCGCGGCGTTCGAGTTCCTTCGCGGACTCGTGGCACGCGTGCTGCCGCATGTGTTTGGCCTTTATGGAGACTCCCTCGATGACACACCGAGTGCAAGCGCAAGCGCGGGTGTCAGCGGTCGGCCTGGGGACCATTTCGATCTGTTCAACTCGCTCGTGGAGGTCGGGAACGTGCTTCAGGACGTGGCGCAGCTGCACGTCCCGGTCTTCGACGCGGCGCTGGAGCGCGCGGGCATCCCCGTTTGCTTGCTGGCGTACAAGTGGTTCCCGACGCTCTTCTCCGACCTGTCGCTGACGGCTTACCATTCGCAATTGCGCTTCGACACGATGCTCGTGATCTGGGATGCGTGTCTGCTGCTGGGACTCGAGGGCCTCTTCGCCGTGTCGCTCGCGCTGTTTGCTGCTGCGGAAGACGCCGTCTCCGCGCTAGGCACTGAAGCGAGCGCCGAGCAAGTGAGCTGGACCGTTGGCTCGGTGCTATCGCGAGTACCGCCGGAGGACCTGATCACGAGCGTCTGCGAGGTGCTCGAGCTTTGTGCCCATCCGGTGGTGCTCAAGCTGCGCAACGCGCACCGGCGCCGCCTGCAACTGGGCTACGCCAAGGCCGGCCACGGGTTCTCGGAGCACGACGCAGCACCTTCAGCAGCCCCAGGAGCAGCCATGATGGTCACGGACCTGGACTCGGGCCAGCAGTTCGCCATCTCGCATGCAGGCAACGTGGTGGATCTGACTCGATAGCTCCTGACGCTCAAGTTGCCGTTGTGAACCCATTCGATTTCAGTTACGATTATTGACTGATTCAAAGTATGCCATGGAGTTTTCAAACAGTTATGTGTTCATAATTTCTCGCTCTCCCCACCAAAAAAGAGGAATTGGCGGGAACACCAGCGCAGCGGAGAGGAAGCCCAGCTCACGGGGACATGGCGCGGCTCGTGTACCTGCTGTCACCGGCCAAGACGCTGGACATGTCAGCGCCAGCGCTGCGCCTGAGCTCTCAACCGGCGCTGCTCCAGGACGCGCATGAGCTGGTAACTAGGTGGTAGTGAAGAAACTGGCGCGATCGGAGCATCTTGGTGACGTTGACGCGGGTTGTCGTGGCGTCCATGACAGGCGAAGCAGCTGCAGAAGCTGTCGATGGCCAAGGTCAAGACGCTGCTGGGCGTCAGTGACGCGCTCGCCAAGCTCAACTTCGACCGGTACGAAGGCGCTCGCCGTACGACCACACACACTGACAACTGACTGAGGCGTGGGTGATGGCAGGTACCAGGCGTTCGAGTTGGTCAAGAAGGAGAGCAAGGGGATCAAGCCGAGCGCGACATTCAAGCAGGCCGCGCTCGCCTTCAACGGGCCGGCGTACCAAGGCAAGTCTCTGTTCACTCGGCGCGACTCAAGCGGCGGGCCAATGGACTCAGTGTGGGGACTGCACTGGTGATGCCCAGGACTTGCCGCTGCGGAGCTGTCGGAGAGCGATTTGGCCTATGCGCAGCACCACCTCGTCATCCTCTGCGGGCTTTATGGTGAGCAGTACCCTCTGGAGCCGGCAGGACCACACGAAGCCGTCGTTGACCAGGTCTGTTGGCGCCAGGCACGCTGCGTCCGCTCGACCTGATCCAGCCGTACCGCCTGGAAATGGGCCAGAAGTTCGCCAACGAGCGCGGCAGCGACTTGTACGCGTTCTGGGGCGAAACGATCGCTGAGCAGCTGAATGCGCACTTTGCGGATCTCGAAGTGGACGCCGCGGGAGGCGACAAGATCCTCGTCAACGTGGCGTCGCAGGAGTACTTCAAGAGCGTGCGCCAGGACGCGCTGGAAGCGGACGTGCGCGTCGTGGACTGCGTGTTCCAAGACGACGGCAAGATCAAGTCGGTGTATGCCAAGCGCGCACGCGGACTCATGTGCCGGTTTCTGATCGAGCGGCGCGTCGACTCGCTCGACGGCGTGCGCGAGTTCAACCTCGAGGGGTACGAGTACTCGCCGCGCGCGTCCAGCGAGTCAACGCTCGTGTTCAATCGCTCCGGAGGCGCCGCAAAGTGGAAGCAGGCGGAGGAGGCGAAGAAGTCGACGGCGACCACCTCGGAGACCAAGAAGCCGCGCTCGTCACCGGCTAAAGCAGCCGCAGCCAAGGAAGAAGCGGTGATGAAGGAGAACGAGGACGACGGAGGAGCTCTGCGTCGATCGACGCGCAAGAAGCGCAAGACAGCTGCGTAGTTGCTTGCGCTGCAGCACACACAGCGAGGAGTGAATAGACGAACACCTTCGATCACGATGGATACAGTGTGACAGTAGTGGCGGTGCGAGGCATCTGCCGATACATAAGTGAGTTACGCGCGCTTTATGCTGCGATGGGCACTGGCGCATGCTCACTGGTCCGACGCACGGGCTGGTAGCGCGCGCGGAAGCTCTGGAACTCGGCCTGGATGCCGTACATGAGCCCGCTGAAGAGGAACACGCCCGAGATGGCCGCCGGGATGAGCGACGTGAAGGCCCAGCCGACGACGAAGCCGGAGCACGCGAGCGGGAACACGAGCAGAAGCATCATGAAGACGGGCGGCGCGTCTCCGCAGAGCTTGGTGGGACGCCGCAGGTCCGGCCGCGTGAAGCGCAGACGCACCGCTGCGAAGATGAGTAGCATGCTCTCGAGTCCTTCGAGGGCGTTCGAGACGAGCACCATGTCCTTCGTCTCGAGGTTGATCACGATCAACACGACCGCGAGGCTGCCGAAGATCACGCCGTGGTCGATATCGTGCGATTTGTGCCGGCCGAGACCCATCCTGTCCATTCCAAGACGGCGTCAGCCACAACAAAGGCGGACTCGACCACACTGAACCACTCACATGCCGAGGGAGCGCGGGGCGAAGCCGTTCTTGGCCATACCGCACGCGAGGTAGGCAGAGCAGAGCAGGCCGCCGATGAAGAGCCCGGTCGTGCTGAGCATTGCGACGACCGTGACCCAGATCTCGTACGGGAAGCCGCCGAGGTACTTGGCGGCGTCGAACATGCACGCGCTGCCGGTCCACGACGTCCACGAGGGCTGGCCGAGCGCGATGACGGGCGCGATCGGTACGAGGAACGACAGCGGCGTGACCACGAACGCGAAAAACATGACGCGGCGGTACGTCCGCGCGGGGTTCTGCACGCACTTTGCGAACACGGAGAGGTTCTGGAAGCCGTTGAAGTTCCACACGAGGTACGTGAGCAGGTCTGCGTACGCCACTTGGACGGAGCCCCCGCCCAGCGTCAGGTCCCCCTTGTCCGAGCTGTCGCTGGCGCTGGCGACGCCGTCGATGGACCCACTGCCGCTCATGCTCGCCGTCGCATTGGCGTGCCGGAAGTCCTGGAGCGCACTCCAGTCCTGCACCTTGACCGCGCTCCACGTGGCCATGAGCTGTTTGTTGTCGGACGGCGTCAGTAAGTTGCAAGTCCACTGAGTGAGAAAGGAAGACAGCACGTACCGCGTACGGGACGAGGACGAAGACGGCGAGCGAGGCAGCAAGCGAGCCCACGACACGCAGGTCGAAGAAGCCGGGCAGCGCGAGCAGCAGCGCGAGCGTGGCCTTGGCGACGAACTCGAGGAAGGGCAGGCCGACGAGCCCGGCGACGCGGTAGATGGCGGCGATCGACATGGACGAGTAGATGGCGCAGTCGACGCAGTTGGAGACCCACGACCAATAGCCGGCTTGCAGCCCCATGCGCGGGCCGAAGACGGCGGCGATCCAGTACGCGTGGCCGCCGGCCTCGGGGATGGCGGACACGAGCTCCGTGACGGTGAACGCCATGGGGTAGAAGTACAGCAGCGGGAAGACGACGAGCGAGCAGAGGCCGAGCAGCGGGCCGGCCGCCACGATCACCTGCTCCGCGCTCTCGGGACCGCCGCCCACGACGAAGTAGCACAGCGCCAGGAGCGTCACGCTCGTCAGCACACGCGGGCTCGAGCGCGGCGGGTACTGCAGGTGGTGCTGGCGGCGGCCGCCGGCCACCACCGCGCCTTCCTCCGTCTCCTCTTCCTCCTCCTCCTCCTCGTCCTCGTCTTCCTCGTCGCTCGACGCGCCGTCTTCGAACGCGAGTTCCTTGTCGCCGCTCTTGGTCTCCTCGCCGTCCCCTGCCGCGCCGCTGCTCGCGCCGCGCAGCAACCGCCGGCGACCGCTCTTGTTCGTCGCCTGGCGCCGCGAGGACGCGGGCGAGCCGCTCTCGAGCAGCACGAACGGCTGCTCGCCGTGCGGTGACCGGTCGCTACTGCTCCAGCGGTCCGTCTCGTCCGTGAGCGAGAAGGACGACGTGCCCTTGTAGTACGACTTGATGGTCGCCAACGCCCCGCCGTGCGCTCGCCCGTGCGCCGACGCCGACGCCGATATCGACGCCTCCAGGCTGCCTCGGCGGCTGAGCGTCGCGGTCGCACTGCTGGGCACGTCGCTGGGCCGCTGGGCGGCGCTGGGACGCGAGCCGCCACCGCCGCCGGGGCGAGCCGTCGGCGTGGAGGCCATTCGAATCCGTCGGAAGGGACCGAATATATGGAGATTTGTATACCCAGAAGTGTCAGAAGTCAGTCGCGGTGAGCCCGTTGTTTTGACTTCCAGGTCAAGAGCCCTACCCCTGACCGTTTGGAGACGGAATGCTGCAGAAAACCACAGCCAGCTCTCAATGACCTGTCGGACGTCATGCTGAAGTCCGAGACAATGAAAACTAGCGATGCACCTCGAATGTCTGAAAGGAGGCACCGGCAACGTAGCGAAGGATGTTGAACGCGGCATTGACATCGCGTCCTGCTGTGTGGTGGCAGTGCGGTCATTGGAATACCTCCGACGCACTGAGGACAGAATGGAGCCTGAAGCAGACCCCGCACGGCATGCTGGAGTGCATCTCCGAGCAGACGACGAGGGTCTTGCCCAGCACTGCGCGCTCTTTGCCTCCAATAGTTTGCGGAGCTGGTAGTGCTTGAGACCGAGCAGAGATCAGTTGAATGCGTGCGTCCGGGGCGTCCGGGGCCGCATCATCTCCATCGGGAGGATGATGGTGTTGCAGTTCTCGGTCAGAAAGCGGTTGTATCCAATCAACCCCTTTGCCGCCTCATTGCAGCAGACCTATTCTCTGACGGCTACATTGCCTACTAGTCTGCTCGTGCATGCTGCTTGATTCCCATTAACGATTCTGAAAGACTCTCCGCATTCGATCTCCCACCGACTCTTCGACTTCACCATGCACGACTCCTTCTCGGCTACTCTGCCCCCTGCCCAGTCGACTAACGAGACAGCACCCCTGCTTATCTCTCTCTCAAGCTCCGCGACACGCTCCGCTCGCATCGACACCTGGCGAGCAGCATCGCCCATGAATCGGGGCCATGCGCCGCTGGCAGTTCATCAGAGCAGTTCCACAGTGGCGATGCATTCCCCCGACAGTTGTCGACTCAGCTGGGGTCGACGTCCCATCAGCTACAGATGCGCTAATCACACCTCAGACAGCGATCTAACGTCACCGTCGTCATCATCACCCGTCCCGCATTCGGCGCTCGGGGAGGTTGGTGGATGACGTTGCTCAGCGTGGAGCCAGGCCGAGGAGATCGTACTTAGGAGAATATCACTGTGGCTGTCAGCATCGTGATGCGTAACAAGTGCGACAAAGTCATCCACAGCATTCGCTCTTCGACTGACACAGTGTGCCTACACCACTGGCGTTTTGTTTGACGCTCTATCGGTCCTGCTGCTTCATCAAGCTGTTGAGTTTCTCAGCCCGTCCGTCAAGGTGCTGTCAAGATGGGTCGCCGCTGGGCTGCTGCTCGATTTCGCATACGACGAGTCCATCGCAGAGGTGACACGCCGTGAC
>JAADYB010000055.1:0-53171 GCA_023338075.1 Phytopythium litorale
GCGGCTGTGCTCTCCATCACCACCACGAAGAGCAGCTTGCCGTGTCGCCGACGATGACCGCTGGCGTTTGTCAATGCCATATGAAAGACGCCATGCGGAGTATTACGGTGGCCACCATCTCCAGACACGATTATGTGTGCAAGCAGCTTCCGGTCTGCTTGTTGGCTGGGGAAGCGGTCGCGGCAGGCTGTTACGGTCCTCAACGCCAACGCACGCGGACCGTAATCCGCCCGACATGGCCACCGCAGCAAGGACTCATTCCTCAACGCGCCTTCGACCGCCCAGCCCGCCACTGCTCGAGCCAGCCAGACAGCCATGCCGTTCGTCCACCTCTCCACAAACGTCTCCGCGGCCGCCGTCGACGTCTCCGCTGTCCACAGCGCGCTCTCCAAGGCGCTGTCCGAGGGCATGGACCGCCCCGAGCAGTTTATCATGACCAAGGCCGAGTTCGAGCTCTCGATGCAGCTCGGCAACTCGGACGCTGTGAGTCGTTCATGTGCCTCTCGCTCTCACTCGGACTGACGTCTGACCCTCGCCATGCAACTCGATCGATGCAGCCGTGCGCCTACGTGCAGGTCCGCGGGATCTACCGGGCCGATGCGGAGCACAACGCCAAGACGACCAAGGGGCTCACGGACGCCGTTGCCAGTGCCCTCGGCGTGGAGGGCAGCCGCGTGTTCGTCGTCGTCGAGGACGTGCCCAACACCAACTGGTCGGCCGACGGCAAGCTGCTCACCTGGATCGACAACTAGGACGCATGTGCATCTGCAGAGCGACCTGTTGGAAGGCGTAGGCTACTTGCATGTATCCTGAGCCTTGATCTCATACACCTGGATGAACACCTTCGCAAGCAATACTCGTACTTGCATCGCCTCTGTGGCGTCTTCGATGACATCCTGCGTAGCTTCACCTTCCACCCGTGATCCTCCATCCATTCTACTCGAGGTGTTGGCATCAAGCGAGGCTCAGTGAAGGTTGGGCATGTGGTTACAATAAGCCAAGCGTCTGTCGATCTTTGGTGGTCAAGCCTTTTGCTTTCTCGTCGAGGACGTGCGCAACACTCAACCTGCCGACGAGTGGCAACCTGCTCACCTGCGTGCGCTACAGCAGTCCCCTCCACAAACATTTCGAATTGAAAGCTGAGACCCAGGAACCGACGTCACCTTCACATGATTGCTCGTGTTGCCCATCGTTCTCGTGGCCGTCTCCTCCGCCTGGGATCGGGTCGTCCACCCCACGACGCCTCCTCGATACCCACATCAATGCCGTCCTCCTCCCCTCACGTCTCGTGACCTGGCAGCTCGCGACTTCATCTAAATGGCCAGCTTCTTGCGCTTGGCCTGCGCGTCGTCGGCGCCGCCTCCGCGCTGCACGGCCGTAATGCGGTCGCCCAGGCTCAACGCGATGCCCTGCGTCTTGCTGCGGATGCGGATGTAGCCGGCGATGCGTCCCTTGTCCTGCTTCTCGACGCTCAAGTTCACGAGCGCGTCCTCGCCGAAGATCGACTTGGCGTACAGGTTAGCCGCCAGGAAGTTCGTGTCGCCGCCAAGCGAGGCCGTGGGCGTGAGGCACGTCATGTTGGTCTTGTCCACGATGTGTTGCAGGAACGCAAACACGTTCGTGAGCTCCGTGTTGACCGCCACCTTGTTCTCCCACTCGAATTCGGCCCACATGGACCGGAACTCGGCGTCCGAGCATGTCGCCGGCTGGATGTAGTCCATGATGTCCAGGTGGATGTCGTTCAAGTTCACGTACGTCTTCTCGGCGCCTGAGCTCGAGTCGTACACGATTGTGCCGAAGATGTGCCCAGTCTCCGTTGACGACACCTTGATGCTCGCACGCAGCGCGCGCGTGTCAAGCGGGCCGATCGTCTGCGGCGCCGGCCGCTCCACAAGCTTCAGGTCCCCGATCGTCGACAGGTCAACGGTCAGGTTGTTCAGCGTCTGCGGCAAGCGGTTCACGACCACGATCTCCAGCACAATGTCGTAGTCGTGCACCGTCACGAACGCCTCGGCGTACACGGGGTCCGCGAAACCAGTGAGCTGGTGCACGTGCCGCAGCTTGCCCGCGTACTCGTTCGCCGGGCCGTTGCCGAACATCTGCGCCTGGCCGAGCGCGCGGCTAATGTCAGCCCCGTCGTCAATGTCGATATCTGTCGCGCCAAGGGCCTTCTTGCCGCGCAGCTGGCGGAAGCTGATGAGCTCGTCTGCCTGCGTCGCCGGCGCCTCGTTCGCGCCTGCCTGCTCCGCCTCGCGGGCCTTCTGCGCATCCAGCAGCGCGCGGTACGAGCGGCGGCACTCGTCCGTAATGATGCGCGCCGTCGCGGCCGTGCACTCAGGGTCCAGCAGCACGCGCACGCACATGAGAATGCGGCGCGACGAGTCCTCGTCCATCTCGATAGCCTTGCGAGCCGGCGACGGCGGCAGCGCCGACACTGACTGTCCGTACGCAAGGATGCCGCACATGTAGCGCGCCGAGTCGACCACGAGCTGCTTCCGCTTCCCGCTCGTCGGTGTCACGATGCCGGCACTCGTCGTGTTTGCGCGAAGGCACAGCTTCGTCAGTGTGGCAGCCGTCGCAGCGCCAAGGAAGAAGTCCCCGGCAAGGATGAGCTTGCGCAAGCCAGGCAGGCTCTCGTCGCTGGCGGCAGCCGCCGCGCCGCTCTTCTGCTTGGCCGCGACCGAGTACGACGTCTCCGTCGCGTACGTGCCGTCGGCGAGCACGACGCTCTTTGTCACAGGCTTGGCGTAAGCGGCGCTGTCGGCAATCACAGAGGCGTCCGCAGCCGAGTCCGCATTCGCAGCCGCTTCCTTGGCGATAGCGTCACTCGTGAACGGGATCGGACCGAGCGCCGCAAAGATCGTGCTGGCCGCCTCGAAGATGGACGTGTCGCTCTCCACGCCATCGTCGTGCCCAGCCACGTCGGCCGAGTACTCGCCCAGGATCCAGAGCGCGACGCGGTACACCTTGGCGAGCGCGATATCCGAGAACGCGACCATGAGCTTGTTGAGAATCGACGCGCGCAGGTCCGGGTAGGTCTCGCACATGGCGCGCACAAACAGGATGACATCCATCGCGCCGTCCGAGTCCAGGAACTCCATGAGCAGGTGCACGACGTGCGTCGCCACGTCCGGGAACTTGACCGCGCACGTGTGGATGGCCTGGATCAGCAAGTGGCGGTACTCGCCCGTCTTGGCGCCTCCCGCCGCCGCGACGCCGCTCGTGGCAGGCGTGGTCGCCTGCGTCTTGACGATCTCGCGCTTGAGGTGCGCGACAACGTCGTCGATGTTGCGCACCGAGACGAGGTCCATGGCGATCTCGAGCACCTTCTTGCAAATGTCGAGGCTGGGAGACGAGAGCGCGCGCAAGATGTCCATGAGGATCTCCTGCAGCACCTTGGTGTGGTGCTTCTTGAGGTCCGCGAGGCGGTCGAGCACGATGAGCTTGACGTTGTTGTCGCTCTGCGCGTTAAGCAGGTGACAATACGTCTTGGCGGCCGCCCGCACGGCCGTGGGCGCGGCCGAGAGCGTCACGAGCGTCCACGCGGCCTCGTAGCTGACGGCGGCCGAGGACGAGTTGAGCAGCTGGAAGATGCAGCGCACGAAGCGCGACTTCTGGCTTGGGTCCTGGCGGCAGACCTTGCGCGTCATCTCGAGGATGATGAGCGAGAAGCCGTCGCCGAACTTGGGCACCTGGTCCATGGCGTTCATGAGGAATGCCACGGCGCGGTCCTGCGCGCAGTCAAAGAGCATGATGAAGGCGTTGCGGCGCGCGCCTGCGTCCGTCTCGCTGAGGATGAGGCGCTCGATGAGCTCCGGCGCCTCTGGGATGAGCGCCTCGCCGAACGTCTTGTACATGGAGTAGACCGTCATGACGGCGTTCTTGCGCACGTACGAGTGCCGGTGCTCGAGGTTGCTCTTGATGGCGTCCTTGAGCGGCTCGAGGATGTCCTTCTCCTTGATCTTGCAGAGGAAGCGCAGCATGCAGCCGCGGATGTACTCGTTCGGGTGGTTCAGGTCGTTAAGCAGCGCGTTGCAGACCAGGATCATCTCGGGCAGCAGCTTGGGCGGCGCCGAGGGCTTGGTCGGGTCGCTCGCGCTCGCGGGCGCCTGCTCGTACTTGGGCGCGATCTCCCAGAAGACCATGAGCAGCTTCTTGAGCGTGTGGTCGCTCTGCGTCGAGCAGAACCGGATGATGTGCATGAGCACCTTGGGCAGCTTCTCGCCCTGCAGCAGCGCCAGGATCGCGCTCTTGACGGCGCGCACCTTGAGCTCCACCTTGGGCGACTCGAGCCCCTTCAGGATCTCCTCCTGGCTCGGCGGCAGCGCCTTCTCGCTCGCCGACGCCGCCGGCAGCAGGATCGTGCAGTACCGCTCGTTGCCCACGCCCGACATGTTTGCTGGCGAAGTGCTTTGCTCAGTGACGGACGCGCGAGTCTTGGTGCCTAGTGACGGCCTTTCTTCTTAGTCGGCGGGCGGGGCGACGTCCCGGGCTGGCGGGGGCGCGCAGGGTAGGGGAGGGATGACGTGCGTGCGGTCCCCCCGTCGGAGATGGCTCGGCTGGGCTTTTCCCCCCTCGACTCGGTAGTGAAGGCGGCGGTCGGTCGCGTTAGATCCTTCCACGCGGTCGCGTGTTGTCGCCGCGCTGAAAATCGCGGGCGGTTTGGTGCGCGCGCATTTGGTGCATCGTTAAACTGATATCTGTTGAAATGCTCACTCACATTACTATCATCACCACATCACCTTTATCATATGATATTGTTTTCCAACTACTACAACTACGACATCCTAAAAAATCGGAGGGCCGGCTACTGCTGCCTCCACAGGGGGAAAAAGGGGGAGATACGCGTCCGCCGCGCGCTGATTGGCAGATAACATGCAGTGGTATTTTCAGCCAATCATGAAGACGACCTCGCTGTCCATATAGCATTGGTCAAAACTCTGATATTTATAGTAGCATTTCCACGAATCGCATGCGACTGCATACGTCACGCTCGTCACCCGCGCACTTTGCGTCCGTCGGCTCGGGCCACTGGCGAAACGCAAGCGCGGCATACTGGAGCCCATACGATTCCGGAGTTCCGCCGCGCCGTTTGACGCAACATCCAGGCATACAATCGCCCATACATTTCCCGCTCGGCCGCCGCCACCGCACGCCGAGGCTTCAACCTCGCGCGGCCAGCCAGTCCCCAAGCTGGCGCCCGCCGCATCGCCCACCGACGCGCCCGCAGAGGCGGAAGACGCCCAGGAGCGCGCCGAGACCGGAGAGATGCCCCCGGCCGAGGCGAGCGAGCTGCTGCGGCTGCGCGAGCCGCAGCCGCGGCCCGGGCACGGCGCCTGCGCCGAGGCGAGTCGGCCGACGCGAGCGGGCGAGTCGCGCGGCGTGGGCCTGGACGCGGCGGGCGTGCGCCTGGCGGGCTTCACGCGGCGCGCGTGGCTGCTCTTCAGCCTCATGGGCGGGCTCATCTACGGCTACAACGTGAGCCTGGCGGCGTCGCTGCAGTACATCCGCGACGACCTGGCGCTGTCGGCGGGCGAGGAGGAGGCCGTGAGCGCCACGGCGACGCTGAGCGACGCGGCGTCCATGCTCGCCGGCGGCTGGCTGGCCGACCGCTTCGGGCGCAAGGCCACGGCCATGTTCGCCTGCGCGTGCTCCATCACAGGCGCGCTGCTGGCTGGCGCGGCCAGCGGCAGCTTCGCCTGGCTCGTGCTCTGGCGGCTCTGCTCGGGCGTCGGCAACGGGCTCTCCATCCTGCTGCTGCCCATGTACATCAGCGAGTGCGTGGACGCGCGTAGCCGCGGCGGCTACCTGGCCGTCTTCCAGCTCGGCGTCAACGCCGGCTGCGCGCTGCCCTACCTCTTCATGATCGCCGTGACCGAGAGCTGGCGCGCCTGCCTCGCCTTCGGCAGCCTGCCGGCGCTCTACGTGCTCTACAACTTCCACTTCTACTTCCCCGAGAGCATCCGCTGGCTGCGCTGGAAGGCCGGCCCGGACGGCGCGCTCGACCTCGAGCTCGGCGACCCGGACGCCGCGCCGCTGGACGACGACGACGACGACGACGACATGGACGAGAGCGACGGCACCGGCACCACCAAGGCGTCGTCCCAGTCGAGCGCCAAGTACGGCAGGGTGGCAGCGGCCGAGCCCGAGTCGACGGACCCGACGGACCCGACGGACCCGACGGCGCCGCTGTCGGCGCCAGTGGCGGCCAGCCGCCGGCCGCACGTGGAGCTCGTCACGGGCGTGCTGCTCGCGTACGTCAACAACTGCGTGGACGCGTCGCTGTTCTACGGACCCGAGATCATCGCGTCCACGCGCGCGGGCTTCTCGCGGCGCGACGCCAACGTCTTCGGGCTGCTCTGCGCGCTCGTGGCCGTGGCCGCCGTGCTCGTGGCCGCTCGCTGCCTCATCGACCGCTTCTCGCGGCGCGCGCTCTACCTGCTCAGCCTGGCCGTCGTCTGCGTCTGCTTCCTGCTCAGCGGCGCGCTGTTCGCGCGCTACTCGGCCGAGGACTTTGCACGCGACCCGCGCGCGTCGGCCGCCGTCATGCTCGTCTTCGCGGCGCTCAATGTGGCCGCGGCCGTCGGCCCCAGCGTGCTGTTCGTCGTCATCCTGAGCGAGCTCTTCCACGACAACAGCTACCGCGCGCGCTACATGAGCTACTGCACGTTCGCCATGTCGCTCATCTCGCTGCTGGTCAACGGCTCTCTGCTGTCGCTCTTCCAGGCCGCGGGCACCGCCGCCACCTTCACGGGCTACGGCGTCTCGTACGTGCTCTGCCTCGGCTACTTCTGGGCCTTCCTGCCCGAGACCAAGCAGCGCCAGTTGGTCTGAGCGCCGGCCAGGCACCGGCACGTGGGATTAGAATAGGGTTATCGTCAATCAACATGCAGCATCCGCTTCGCTTCGACTCGCCTCGACTCGCCTCGGGGTCTCCGCCGCTCGCGACGATGACAGGAGAGGGAGGCCAGCGTCGGACACGTGCGCACAGCTAAGCGGCGAGCTCGGAGCGTCGGCTCTTGCCTCAGGTGCTCACGACCGGCGCGGACGGCGCGCGCGGAGGTCGGACGCTGCGTCTCGGGCCGCTCGCGGCTCGACGACTCGACTCGGACGCCGTCGTGTTGGACGAGGCCGTCGTCGGCGAGTGCTGGCGGTCGGCCAGCGCGCCGTAGCGCACGACGTACCGCTCGTTCTCGTGCTGCAGCCGCACCGATTGCTTCATCAGCTCGCTCAGGTGGTCGTTCAGCACCATGATCTTCTCCTCCTTCTGCTGCAGCAGCGCGCGCAGGTCGCGCGAGCGCTCCGGCAGCGACTCGGCCGCCCCGCCGCTGCCCGTGCCGGTCCGCCCGCTGGCGCGCAGCTTGGCTTCCCGCCGGCGCAGCGCCTGCAGCTCGACGTCCTTCTCCGTGACCTCGGCTGTCAGCTTCTCGATCTCCGACACGAACGTCTTGGCGTCCGCCTTGGTCAGCCGGTTCTGCTTGAGCTTCGCGTTCTCGCTCTTGAGGTCCTGCACGCGCGTCTTGAGCTGGCTGTACTTGGCCTCCAGCTCGCGCAGCGCGGCGGCCTCGTCGCTCGGCTCGCGGCCATCCAGTCGCTTGCGCGCGTTCAGGTCGCGCAGCTGCCGGTTCTCGATCGCCAGCGCCGCCACCTTGTCGTTCATATCGTCGATCTGGCGCTGCACCTCGTCCTCCGACGCGCTGCGCGCCGACTGCGGGGTACTCGCGCTCTTCCGAGGCGTCGTGCTCCGTCCTCGCGGCGCCGAGCTTGAGCCGCGCTCCGCTTGTGCCAGACGCTCCTTCAGCTCACTGATCTGCTGCTCCTTGCGGTGGATCAGCGAGTCCTGCCGCCCTTCGCGGTCCTGGAAGCTGCGGATCAGCTCCGTCACCTCCACCAGGTACTCATGAAGCGCGTCGTCAAGGTGGACATGGCTTCGGTCGCTCTGGCTCCTGCCCAGGTCGATGTTCAGCCGACGCAGCTCGCGCGTGAACCGGTCGACCGCCCCCGCCTTCTCGTCCTCCAGCCGCGCGACCTGCCCGGACAGCGATTGCTCACGCGCCTGCAGCTCGTCGCACCGCTTCTGCAGCGCCCGTAAGCGCGCATGCACCGCTGTATCCTGCTGGTTTGCTGAGCCCGCCTTGTCGGCGCTTCGAGGCCGCTGGGCGTGCTCGAGTTCTGCCTGCAGGTCCGACACCTTGAGCTTGAGCTCGTCGATTGTCCGGCTCATCTCTGCCTGTGTCTGCCTCGCCGCGTCGCGCACCTGCTGCAACTCCGTCTCCTTGTTGTACAGCTCGTGCTCGCGGTCTTCGAGGTCCTCGCCGAACTCCTCCAGCTTGCGGTTTAGCTGCTGCTCGGCAGCTTCCAACGCGTTCCGCGCGATCTCCATCTCCGCCGTGTTCTGCTGGATCTCGCGCTGCATCTCCTCCATCTCGGCGGTCTTGTGGCCGAGCTCCGCGCGGATGCCACTGTTCTCCTTCGCGGCGCCGTCGCACTGCCTCTGGAGGGAACGAAGCTCGCGCTCGAGCTGCAGCTTCTCATGCATGACGCTCTGATCTTTGGCTGCGCGCGACTCGTCCTTCACCTGCATCTCCCGCTCCAGCTCCTCCACTCGCTTCTCCAGGACCGCCGTGTTGTCCTGACGAATGCGCAGGTTGCCCCCAGCGTCGGTCGACTGCTCCTGCTTCTCTGCACTCGCGCGATCCATGAGGTGGCGCGTCATCTCCTTCTGCCGGTCGAGCTTCGCCTGCAGCTCCGCGTTGTCGTCCTCGAGCTCGGCGACCAAGTCGGCCTTGTCCTTCAGCTGCGCCATCACGTCCTTCTTGAACTGCTCGTGCATCTGCTGGAGCTCCCGATGCGCGCGCTCGACGTGCGGACTGCCAGTCGACGAGTCATGCGGCGCGTTCTTCTCGCGCTCGAGCATGTCGATCGTCTGGTCCAGCTCCTGGATCACCTTCTCTTGGTTCTCGCGATCGATCTTGAGCGCTTCGAGCTCGGCCTCAAGCCGCTCGCAGGTATGCGTCAGCAACTCCACCTGCTGCGCCAAGTCGGCGCGAGCCTGCTCGAGGCCCTCCGTGTCCTCGCGGAACTGCCGCTCCTGCGCGCTGAGGCGCGACTCCAACGACGCCTGCACGCGCTTGGCGTTCGCCGCCTCATCGTTCACTCGCTGGCCCGCCTCCGCCTTCAAGTTGTCCAGCTTGCGCGAGAACTCGGCTTCGATCGCGCGCTGGGTCGCACGTTGGCTCGAGAGCGAAGCCGCTGTGCCCTGAAGCCGCAGAGTCGACTCGAGCTCTGCCTTCTCCTTGATGGCAGCATCGAGCTGCACGTTGAGCTGCATCCCCTGGCTCCGCATCGAACGCGCGTCCTCCTCTAGCTGCTGGTTCTTTTCACGCAAAGCAACGACCTCGCGCTCCAAGCTCTGTAGCTGCTGGTGGCCCTGCCGAAGCTGCTCTTCACGCTGAGCGAGCTGACTCGTGGCATTCTGGAGCTGCGAGCGGATATCCTCGCTCGCAAACACGGCGTTCTGCTGCTGCGCCTCCATCTCCCTTGTCGCCTGGCGCATTAAGTCTTCCAGCCGCGCTTCGAGCCCGCGCTTTTCTTGCTCCAGATGACTCACCCTCTCCATCAGCATGCTCTTCTCGGATGCCATCGACTTGAGTTGGTAGTCAATCGCCGATCGCTCCGACCCGAGGGCAAGCAGCTTGCGGCTCATTTCCTCCTTCTCGAGGTACAACCCGCGCACTTCGTTGCGATGCACACCCTCTTGCTCCGAGGCGCGGAGCTGGATCTGATGCGCCTCCTCGAGCTTCGCATCGGCTTCCTGGCGCGTCGCCTGGATCTGTTGCTGCAGCTCGTGGTTCTGCTCTTCCAGGCGAAGGCGCTCGCTGTGAAGCAGCTCCATCTCCTTGTTCCGCTCGTCGTTGGGTGCCAGGTACTGCTCGATCTGGTCGCTCATCTCGGCATTCTCCTTCGTCTTGAGCTCCAGCTCCTGCAGACGCTTGTCCAGCTCGTGGTTCAGGCTCTCGTTCGCGCGGTCGAACTCGTGGAGCTTGTTCTCCACCTTGTCGTACTCGGCGATCCACTTGCTGATCTCCTCCTCTTTCTCCGACACGAGCTGGTTCGCCTCGAGCTGGAACTTCTTCTCCTTCTCCTCCAGAGTCGCACGCAGCTGGTCGTTCTCCTGCGAGAACTGCTGGAATTGGCTTTCGACGCGGGTGACGAAGTCGTTGTGCTTGCTCTCGTACTCGCTCTTCTGCTTCTCAAGGCTCTCCGCGTGGACGGCGTCCTTTTGTGTGATCACCTGCTGCAGTCGCGAGCACTCCTTGTGCACTGCCTCGAGCTCCTTCGAAAGCTGCTGCACTCTCTCGCTCTCGACCTGCGTCTTCTGCTGATGGAATTGGGTTTCCGCTTCCCGGAGGTTCGCCATCAAGCGATTGATCTCAGCGCTCTGGCCCTGGTTGACATCCTCCAGGCTCTGAAGCTTGATCGACAGCTCGTGGTTCTGGCGCTGCATCAGCTCCGCGTCATGCCCTTGCTTCCCAAAGTGCTTCTCTGCCTCACGAAGATTCTCAGCCAACCGGTTGATCTCAGCCGCTTGACTCTTGTTGATGTCTTCGAGTCCTTGGAGCTTGGCCACCAGCTCGCGGTTTTCCAGCTTCATCTGGTCCATCTCTTGTTGGACGACCGCTTCGAACTGCGTCTTTTGCTGCATGAACTGCTCTTCCATCTGCTTGATCGTCGACGTCGCCCCCGACTCGATCTCTGTCTGCTTCGACGACGCCTCCGTGGCCTCACGCAGCAGTGCCTCGTACTTGTCGCTCTCCTGCGCGAGCTTGTCGCGAAGCGCTTGGTTCTCCGACTCGACCGCCTGCATGTACTCCTGCATCTGGGTCAGCTCCTGCTCGTACTCGTCGAGGTTCTCCTGGTACTTCTTGGTCTCGCCCATGAGCTGGGTGAGGCTCCCTTCGCGTTCGCCCATTTCTCGCCGCCCCTCATCCAGCGCTTGCTCCAGGTGCTGCCTGTGCGACTCCTTCTCCTCAACTCGCTGCTTCCACGTCTCGACGGCCTGCTCCAGCTCTACCGCGCGGCTCCTCTCCGCTTCACACACGCGCTGAAGCTCTGCTGCCTGGCTCTCGAGCGCCTTGAGCGCCTCGGCCTGCTCGCTGCTCTGCCGCCGCAGCCCCTGGTTCTCCTCCTCCAGGCGCGTGTACTCGTGCTCCAAGTGCCCCAAGTGCTCCGTGAACTTGGCGTGCTCCGTCTGCATGGACGTGATGACGGCCTCGCGCTCCCGAAGCGCGGCTTCCAGGTCTGCTCCTCGGCGCTTGAGCTCCACGTTCTCGGCGCGGATCTGCTGGATCTGCATGCCACCTGTGTGCTTGAGCGCCTCGATCTCCTGCGCCGCGAGCTGAAACTTTTCCTCCCAGCTCTGCTTCTGCACTTGCCACTCGGAGATCTCGACCTCCTGCTTCTGGATGGTCTGCTCGGGCGGAGAGTCGAGTGTTAGCGCGCGCGTGGGTGTCACGACCGCTTGGAGCATGCAGGAGACGTACCTCGCCGAGTTCTTGGATCAGGCCCAGGTTCTGATGGGCCTCCGAGATGGCCAGGTCGAGCTCTTTTTGCTGCGAACCACGCGTCCTACGTCAGTTCAGGGCCACCCGCGGCGTGACGGAGAGCTTGACGCACCTTCCAGTGGTCGATGTGCCGCTTCTGGGACTCGATGACGGACCCGAGCTCGGCGAAGCGCTGGATGATCATGGGCATGAGCGGCGACTCGCTCTTGTTCTCCTCGAGGAAGTGCAGGAAGTCGGCGAAGGAGCGCACGGCCTCCTTGACCTTGCCCGGCGAGTACCGCGCAGGCGATGCCAGCTTGCTGGGCGTGCTCATGCTCGAGGTTGAGGACGCCGCCGACGTGCGCAGCGGCGTGCGCAGCGGCGTGCGCCGGCCAGCCGAGGACGCCGACATGGCCTCGTCCGGCAGCAGCGTGAACCGGAAGCCGTCGCCCGAGTGCTTGCGCCTGCGCTGGGCCGACAGCTCGCTCTGCAGACGCCACGCACACGCCGGGAGTGAGTCTTTTCGCACCAGCAACTGTGTTGGAAGGGGAGGGAGGGAAGGCGCACCATGGGGCGGCCGCGGCGCGCGCTCGTGGGCGTCGAGAAGCCCGGAGAGGGACCGAAGGCGTCCGTATCGTCCCCGAAGGTGTCCTCGATCCCGTCGGGCTGTTCGCGCGGGTTGCTGCGGCCCATGTCGACGTCCATGGCGCCGCCGCCGACGCGCGCCATTTCCAAGGCCGAAGGTGCGAAGTTCCTGTTTTTGGCGGGGCTTTTTTCCCGCCTTGGAGGGGGAAGACTCGAACGGCGTATCGCCAAGTGAATTCATACATAAATCGTTGCTATCACGTCTCTAAAAGAATGAGACTCGATAGATATAGAGCTTTCATGCTATTCGTAAGATGAAGTGGCGAACCACTTAAAAGGGAGGTGGAACATTGCTATTTAGAGCAGGTGTGGGACAGCGGCATTGCGGTGAAAACCTGTCCAAGTCGATCAACAACCAGTTCGATCGAGTTGCAAAGGGTCTCGACTGTACCCATCTCTCAGGACCCGAAACGACGCTGGCTCAAGATCCGACTGCTGCCAATGACAATGGCGGTCGCCATGGCCCGCGCGTCGCTCTCGGCCTCGCTATTGCTGCTGCTGCTGCGGTCCCAGCCGGTCGATGGGGCTGCCGCCTCCTTCCCGGCGTTCCGCGCGGTCAACTGGTCGCTCGCGACGGCGGTCGCCATCGCGGAAGCCGAGGCGGCGCTCACTACGCCCATCGGCTGCTCCTGTGTCTCGGCCAGGTAGGCACGCCAGCATGGGTTGGCTCGACTCTCCTCTCGCTAATGGTGACTGGTGGCCCCAATACAGCGGCTCGGGGGAGTGCGAGTTCTATGAGTGTCCGTGCGGCTGCGACTTGACGGCGGGTGCCTGCGACGCCTTCTGCTGCTGCGACCCCGAGTGCTCGGACGCCCAGGTGGCCGCGGTGACGGACAAGGGGCTGTGCGTCGCGAACGCGGTCGTCGCGACGACGATCGAGTACTGCTCGATGGACCTGAGCGCTGCGGGCCAGCGCAGCTCGCTCGTGAGTCCGCTTGTCGCCAGCTCGCTACTGTGCGTGGCAGTCGACAACAACGAGGTCGTCGGCGAGTTCTACGCGTCGCTGCCGGAAGAGGACATGGCCGTCGCGACCGCCTTCCTGCGCAACCCCAAACCGCTTTCGTTCACGAACGCGATCGCAGCCGACGCCTCGACTGATCTGCTAGCGACGACTATGGCCACCACGAACGCCAAGAGCGCGTACGAGCCTGGAGACTTGATCAAGGTGTTCTTGCCTTCGTCTTCGAGCGAGAACGTCCGCGGACCGGTGTTGACTGGCTTCGGCCCAGCACTTGGTTCAAATGAGTGCTGGGACGGAGACGACGTGCGCTTCCTATACGACAGAGAAGCCATCGCGTGCGTGCGTCGATCGCTTGACCTGCTGACTGGTTGCGAGGATGTAAGCAGCCCATTGTCCGTCGCCTCATTCGTCAGCAGCGACCTTTTAGTCGCGAGATGGCCGAACGTGACGGCGTCTTTGGCTGAATCTGCAGCCGACTCGAGCTTTACGATTTCCTTCCAAGTGCGGGAGCTCGCCGACGTCTCCAACGAGTTGGTGGCGCTCGATGAATCCGCTCTCCCGAGCTACTTCCCGCATCCGGAGCTCGACACGGACGAAGCCACAAACATCAGCACCTGCCGCGGGGTTCTACAGCAGCTGCACTTGTCCATCGAGCACGACGGCGCCGGCCATCTCACGAGTATCGCCGCGGTCGTCGTGATTGGGAGTGTCGAGATCTCTCAAGAGCAAGCGTTCGTGTCTGTCGCGCAGACCTTCAGCGTGGAGTTCACGAGCTCGCGTTCAGCAATCAGCTCAGAGGAGATCGCACTGACCAACGGCAACCTTGACACCTACGCGCGGTCCGGGAACCCAGGCTACCTAATGCACTTGCCGGTCCGAGTGGGCATCACGGAAACCAACGCCACCATCGCCAGCAGTAGCAGCAGCGCTGGGACCGCCGATGCAAACGCTGCGGTGATCTCGGAGATGTCAGGAGGGCTGCAGCTACCCGGTCTGGGCGAATGCAACATCGACGTGGCGCTCGACTCGTCCGTGCTCCCCGTCGCCGTGAACTTTGGCGAAGACTCGCAGACGTCGTGCTCGCTGGCGCTCACAGCGGAGCAGTTCGAGGCACTGTGCTCGCAGACGGACGCGCTCCTCCCTGCGCTGCAGATCAACTTCACACACGTCGCGCGCTTCGGCAACTCGGACCCGTTCCTCGCGTCTGAGTGGCTCGAGCTCGACTACGACTCGCCCACGAAGAACTCGGCCGTGTTCGTCCGGTCCGGCGCGTCCGATCTGCAGTGCCAGAGCTTCATCACTGGCCTGCATGTCGAGTTTCTGGTCGGCAACGTCGGACCCGCAGCCAACCCGCAGCGCAAGATCGTCGCGGCACGCGCGTCCCACTCGAGCGAGACGTGGCGTTTCTGGGCCTCGGGCGACGCGAACCGCTCCGCGACCTTCCTCCTCTACACGAGCGTCAACTTCGTCTGGGCGGGCAATGCGCAGCTCGACGCGCTCATCCCGGAGCCGCCTCCCGTCTGGTTCGCCATCCCGAGCGACGTCTTCTACCCGTTCATGCTCAACTCTGCACGCAGCTCGAAGGAGCCGTCATGGACGCTGCTGGTGGTCAGTGGACTCGTCGGCGCGGTGCTCCAGCGCTGGCACTGACTGGTAAAAAGCGGGAAACCTGGCCCTGTATTGCTCGACTCTTCCTCCCTGTGCCCGCATCCCGAGCTTCGGAATGGGGCTCGACGGCACTCGACAAACGGCACACACACTGACTGACAGAGTCCTCCTCCTCGTGGAGAAGATAGCTGTCTCCGAAGGGGTTCATACTAATACGATCACGAGGGATTCGTCGGCGTCGACGGCTGCGGGATGTCGCTGCCCAAAGGCGCGGGTGACAGCTCCTGGTCCGACAGGACGAAGCTGTAGCGAGGAGAGGTGTCGTCGGCCATCTCGGTGAAGCTCTTGCGCGAGTACGGGTCGTACGAGAGCGACGAGTAGCGTGCCTCGTCCACGGGCGAGCGCTGCGCCTTGACGTACAGGAACGATCCGGATTCTTCGGACGCGTTCGAGTGCAGAGAGCCGCGAGAGTCTGTCGGCAGCTCATTCGTCACCGACAACGGGCGGAAGCCGAACATGCCGGACTTGGCCGTCGCCGGGTCTTCCGGCGTTGGCTCCTTTCGCCGCCGGCGCCGCAGGGTTACTACGATCAGTGCGATCACCACGATGCCTCCGATGACTCCGCAGAACACACCAATGAGCGTCCCAGTGGACGACCCGGAGCTCGACTCAGTGTCGGAGGCTGAGGATGAAGTCGACGCGCTCACTTGGAAGGTCATGAACGACGCTACATCCACTCGGGATGAATCATCGCCGTTTGCGACGACCGCGTGAACCACGAGCGTGTACGTCCCCGGCTCTGAGAGCTCCAGGTTCACGACGGAAAAGTGGGCCTCGCCATCACTGGAGAAGTTGGTCGGCTGCGCAGAGTACAGCGTCGTCTTGTTGATCGCAAAGGGTGAGCACGACGCCGAGGTGACCGAGGTGGCGCCAGTGGTGTTGCACACGTAGACGTTTGCCTGCGCCAGCTCGACGTACTCGTCAGTCGATGCGTTATACACCGCCGTCAAGTTGATATCGGAGAAGACCGATTGCGAATAGCTCGACTGCTGCTTCACGGACCACTCGAGCGCCAGATTCGCGTTCGACGCGACCAGTGTCGTGTTGGACGTCGACACACTGACGGTGTAGGGACAATCACCGTTGGATGCCAGCGCGTAGACGCTGGTCGTGTCAATCTCCGCTGCGTCAGCGGATCCGACAATCTCCCAGCAGTAGGACGTGCTGCCGTCCGTGGTGAATGCCTCGCTCTCCACCAGCGCGGCCTCGTCCTCCTCGGTAGCAAGGATGTTAAAGTACGACGTGAAGTCGTAGCGGGTGTCGTCCTCCTCCCCGCCAAGAGTGATCTGCGCGACGCCAGAGTACCAGGCGGCTTCGGGCAGAACGATGGCGCTCGACGTGAACGTGGCCGTGCCGTCCGCCGAGAAGTTGGCCGACATGGTCTTGGACGAGACGTTCACATCGTCGCTGTACTCGTTGCACTCATCCTTGGACGTGCAGAGCTTGATCACCGCGCTGGCGACCGTGTAGTACACGCTTTCGTCGCCGTCGCCGCCAGTGACGTCCACTGCGACCAGCGGTAATGGCAGCTGGATCGAAGCGGACGCGTTGCGGTCGAGCACGGCTGTCCACTCGATGGTGGTCGCGGCGCCAGCCTGAACGACGTTCGGGCTGTCAACCGCCACGGCGACCTCGCAGCTGGAGGACGTCGCCAGTAACAGCGACGACTCGAGCAGCGTGTCGTCCAGCGGGCTCTGGGACGACAAGCGGCAGTACGTTGAAGTCTTGTCGTAGGCCCTGAGGAAGCATCACCGTTCGGTTAGAGCAGCCAACACAGTCGCGGATCGTTTCGTTTGCCAAGACTCACACGTCGACGTCGAGCGCGTCCTGCTTGACGACCTGGACCTCGAGGAAGGAGGCGAAGTAGTAGGCGAGCGACGCGTCCGTGTCGTCTCCGATCATGGCGACGGCCGAGAGCACGTGGGTGCCTTCCTCCGAGAACCACAGCTCGCCGATGGACGAAAAGAAAACGGGCTCGTCCTGGTCGTCGCCGGTGAAGTTGCCCGACAAGACGGTGGAGAAGTTGCTGCCGGCCGTGACCGTCGGGTCGCACTCGTCGCGCGCTGAACACGTGCGTACGTAGCTCGCGACGATCTGCACGTCCTCGCCGGCGTTATCCGGGCTGATGGTCATGGTCGCGGGCGGCGGCAGCGGCATGTCCAGGTCGTTCGAGGAGCCCGGGAGCAGCGAGGCCTCCCAGAGCAGCGACAGCGTCGCGTTCACGGCGTAGACGGACACGGAAGACGTGAGCGCCATCTGCACGGGACAGTCGGCACCCGAGTAGGTGGCCACCACGGCCGCCTCGGTCGAGTCGACGAGCCAGCAGGCCGTGACGCCGGCGTCTTCCTGCTCGGCGGATGTGGACGCGGATGCTGACGCCAAGGCGGCGGCGGCAGCGGCGGCGGCGGATGCCCGGCCCAGCGCGGCGGCCGTCGCCAGCGCCAGCGCCGGCAGCGCCGCGCGCACGAGTCGCATGGCGGGCGCCGGCCGCGAGGAGGAGGAGGGCGGTCGCCGCGGATCCCGACGCGTCGGCTCTTGGCGCCTGCAAAGGGAAAGTGGCGGGCCGTCGTTCCTTTCCCCTGGGACTCGCGCGACTGGGCGGGAGTATGGGAGTTGCTCCAGCATGGGGATCGACTCGAGGTTTGTATGGCGGGCTGGGCGGGTTGAAGCCGGCGGGAAGCGAGTCCCACCGTGAGCGGGCGGGTGAGAGACATCCGTCGTTAAAAGCAGGTGAAACTGCGACTGGAAGAGAGTGGAGACTGCAGAGCGTGTGTTGAAGCCGTCGGTATTCAGAGGTTGCCAAGCTGATACGGAGCGGAGCCGTTGCGCGCGTAATTTACGCATCTTTTCAGGAACCTGCGTAATTTACGGTTTCAATACTCACATCAAATTATGCGGCTAGAGAAAGGGCGTGTCGATTGCATTCGCCACAAGCTGTCCACGTGACAGAGAACGGACTTTTGAGGCTGCACAAAGAACATCCTCGACGGATGTCGCATCATCACCGCCAGTCAAGGTCTCGGTCTCTCGATCAAGTTGATTTCGCCGCTTGACATTTGCCATTGATGTGCTCGCTGGACGGTCGCCGCGGTCACTGCCACGCACCCATTCGCACCGCGTCGTTCGTTCGCACTGGTTCGCACCGGTTCGGACAAACACCACTCTGCGCTGCACTCCGGAGCTTCTGTGGGGCGAAAAAGGAAACCCGTGCCTGTGCTCTTATCGGCGAGGAAGCCACCGCACCCACTCCAATTCGCTTCTAGATGAGATTTGATTTCTCCGTCCCTCTCCCGCTCTGTGCCCACTTTTGCTCGCCTTCAGGACCTTACTTACTCGACCTCCAACGGTACTTCTCCCCATCCCAGCACACCCTCTTTTGGCATTTGTGTGGCGCACACCACCACCGTCTCGCCAGCTGGCGGGTCAGCACAAACGCACGCTGTTCAGAAGAAGCGCTCGAAGTCACGCCAAGCGCCTGGAACTGGCGCTCTCTGTCGGCCCCGAAAGGCCTCCTGAATATATGGCGTTCAGTATGCCCACGTGACTCGGTGGGGCCCTCCCACAGTAAAGTCACCTCGCAACGGACGGACGGACCGCCCGCCGTCTCCATTACGCTTTGTCGCGGAGGCCGCCGCCGCCGCTGCCCTCGCCTTCCCGCGCCTCGCCCGCCTCGCCGCGCGCGCTCCCTCCTCGCCTCCTGCGCTTCCGCCGCCTCGCTCGCCCTTGCCACGAGCCGCGCGCGCGTCTGCCGCCTCTGTCCGTGGTCTCGCGAGCCGCGAGGGACGACTGGGAGCCTGGGAAAGCCTGGGAAAGCCTGGGAACGCGAGGCCGACGCTGAAGCCATCTCCGCGACGACGCGGTAGCCAAGGGGAAGAAGCGACGCAGACCGCGCGTCGCACACTCTAGCAGCCATGTACGTTGCGCCTCGGTGTGACGCACTTGGGGGAGCGGAGAAGCGGTGGAACTGACGGGGGACATGGCCGAACCGTGGCGCAGGGTGACGTACAAGATCGACGGTACCACGACGTACTGCTACTACATGGGCGAGAAGTACTCGCAGGAGCTACCGAGCGAGGACGACGTGCTCGTCTCGGACACGGGCGCCAAGTGCCCCATCACGATCCGCGTCGACGTCGCGGACGAGCTCACGCGCAACGAGATCATCCCGATCCGGTACACGGCGACGCTCGACACGGACGGCGCGGACGCCGACTTTGAGTTCCCGGACCCGATTGTGCAGGCCGTCGTGCCGTCGTACCTCGCCAGCTCGGCCAGCAACAGCTCGACCAGCGGCAGCAGCAGCAGCAGCACGACGTACGACGTGCCGGTAGCCAACGTCGTCATCTGCGACTGGCGCACGTGCGATATCTTCACGGCGGCGGATGACAGCTCCAACTACTACTCGTCCAGCAACAACCCGAACGACTTCGACACGTCGGTCGCCGTCTTCGGCTCGCAGGAGCTCATCCTGCCCAAGGACGGCAAGTACACGGGCTACGTCCACCTGGTCGTCAACATCGCCGGCAACTCGCGCGCCGACTTCGTCACGTTCTTCCCCGTCCAGATCGGCGACGTCGCGGGCACGGCGCCGTCCAGCATCGTCGCCGACGGCACGACCACCTACTGCTGGACAGCGAACGACATCTCCCCGTTCGAGCCGAGCGTCTCGGGCTCGCTGACGGTGCGCACGGGCGAGAACTGCCCCGGCACCATGTCCATGGGGCTCTCGTCCACGTCGCTAGAGGTCGACGACACGATCAACATCGCCTGGAAGCTCGACATGTCGGGTGTCACGACGGACGACTCGACGCTCATCGGCGAGGTGTCCACCACGGACGCGATCGAGGACCCACGCACGGGCATCTGGTCCGTCGTACCCGTCGCCGTGTTCAGCGGCTGCCAGAAGAACGCGGTCGGCGCCAACTGCTCGACGTACTCGGGCGACGACTCGACCACGTTTGACATCGCCGAGTTCGACGACTCGAACCTCACAAGCGACGCTGTGACCTTCTCGACCAACTACACGTTCAGCGACTCGGGCCAGTACACGATGATCGGCCGCGTGGCCATGATGACCGTGGACGGCGAGCGCCTGGACATGGCCGTCTACTCGACCGTGACCGTGTCTGTGCCGGACGGGAGCTCCACGAGCAGCGTGTTCCTCTACGTCGGCGTCGGCATTGGCTGTGCGATCCTGCTGCTGGGCCTGCTCTTCTGCTTTCTGCGCAAGCGCCGCAACAAGGTCAACACCAAGAACATCCCGTTCCGCGAGCCGACCGCCATCCTCGCCACCGGCCGCGAGGGCCGCGGCAGCCAGTACACGGTCGCGTCGTCCAACTTCCTCACGCACAAGACGCCGTCGCAGAACCGCGGGACGACGCAGCTCAGCGGCGCCGGGTACACGAGCAGCGACCCGAACTCGATCGTGCTGAGCGACTACTCGATCTCTGGCCAGCAAAACTACTACGCGCAGCCGTCGCAGCAGCTGTACGGGCAGCACAGTGACCAGTATCATGAGCCGCAGCAGATGCAGCAGCCGCAGCACCAGCAGCACCGCGGCGACGAGTCGTTCTCGCTCGACCCGTACGACCGCGAGAGCTTCGCGGACCTGGCGAGCGAGAGCGACGCCGAGTCGGTCGCGCGGCCGTCCGACATGGCCAAGTTCTCGTTCCAGTCCGGGTTCGACGACGAGACCGAGTGGGAGTACGACATGCGGCCGACGCACGAGATCCTGGGCGGCCTCACGGGCAGCAGCCAGGAGTCGACGAGCCAGCTGAGCGACCTGTCGTCCGAGGCGGACCTGCACCGCGGCACGTTCGACCTCGCGCGCGGCATGCCCATCCTCGAGGAGGACGTGGACGACGGGCAGCACCGCGAGCGCGGGCTCAGCGGCGGCAGCAACGACCCGCGCAGCACCTCGAGCTCTCGCTGGACCATCAACACGCACTAGTCGTGCCCATGTACCCAAGGCGTTGGACGGAAGACGCCCGTGTTGTCCTGCAGTTTAGCTGCCGCGCCGAGGTCGGCTGGCACGTAGTAGTATGTATAAAGGCGGGGGGCGGCAACAAATGTGCGAGCGATCGCAGTTTTGACCTCACAAGATGAAGAGCAGGAGCCTCGGACGTCCATGAAGGCCTTCGCTGCATTCCCGAGCGATTTATCCATTGCGCACGCCGCCCGCCGTCCCTGTTCATAGATACGTGGCGCTCCCAGAGTCACACCGAGATGAAAGACCGCGGCTGGGACTGCTGGTCGACGCCCGCGGGGCTCGCCGACTCATCCGCGGCCTCCTCGATCGCTCCATACGGGGCCGAGACCGACGACGCCGTGCCGTCGTTCGAGATGGAGAGCAGCACGGCGCGCTCGACCGCCGAGGTGCTGGACGGCGCGCTGTACTGCGCCGGCCGCTCGGACGACGAGTAGGACGACGACATGGACTCGCGGCGGCCGCGCGACTTGCTCGTGGACGCGTCCACGTTGACCGAGAGCAGCGAGGAGAGCGAGGCCATCCTCGCGGTCTCGGCCGCGAAAGTCTCGACCTGGCCGACCGAGTGGAAGTGCGCCTGCAGGATGACCTTGAGCTCGTCCTGGATGTTGAGGATGCGCGCCTCGAGGTCGAGGTCGTTCGAGTCGACGCCGAACGGGCACTCGATCGAGGCGGCGGCGTTGTCGAGCGCGAAGAGCAGCATGCCGGCGACGAAGACGTAGATGATGGCGAACCAGCCCTCGCGCGTGGCGAGCGTGGCCGCGAGCAGCGAGATGTAGCCGACAAGGCACGCGTGCAGGATCTGCGCGACGTTGAACGGGATGGGGACGTTGGCCAGGTTGAAGACGCGCGTGTACATCTGCGGCAGCACGGACACGATGCGGTTGAGCTCCGTGGCTTGATGCACCGTCACGTAGTTCTTGCGCAGCGCGCGGTTGAGCGTGCGGCGCAGCCAGAGCTCGACGATGGCGGCGCGCAGCTTGTTGGCCGAGCCCACGACGTTCTTCTCGCGGTTCCACGTGAGCTCGCCGAGCGAGAGCACGTCGGTCGAGCCGAACTCCTTGGCCTCCTTCTCGGTCAGGAGCTGGCGCAGCTCGAGCGGCGCGTCGTTGCCGTGGCAGTCGTGGAAGACGAGCGAGATGTAGAGCAGGATGTAGCGCTTGACGTCGCGGATGAACTGGCACTTGTTGCGCACCTGCGCGCGCTCCTCCTTGCGGGAGAAGTGCACGAACGCGCACGCTGTGGACGTGAGCGTGCGCGCGGCGTCGGCGATGGCACCCACGTCCTCCACGCCGCGGCGCCACTGCTGCGCGGCAGCGAACAGCCGCAGGCCCAGTAGCACGGCCAGGAACACGGTGGCCACCGACAGCGCGTCCTCGCGCATCTTGAGCGTCTCGGCCGGCAGCAGCGACGGCCACGCGTGCTGCGCCAGCGCCAGCGCCGCCGCGATGCCCGCCGCCAGCGCGCTGCGCCACAGCGTCGACGCCTCGGCGAAGGACGAGCCCGTCGTGTGCGCCAGCACGCGCCACAGGTTGTGGTTGCTGTAGTAGATCATGGCTGGGCAGGCAGAGAGGCGCTTGCTTCAAGGGGGGAACTTGGCCGACTGCTTGGTCTCCATGGAGACGCGCCGCATTTTGGGCAGCACACCATGAGTTTCGATGGGAGGGTGAGGGGTAGGGGGTGAAGGGCGGAATGATTCATATTTGGCCAATCAAATGACGAGAATAGGATCGGAGTCTGATTCGATTCAGGATCAGCTGTATTTGGGTGTTGACGCCGTCATGGATGCCGACGATGTTGGGGCTGCCGATGTCGTCGTGCTCGCTCGAAGCTGCGTGAGAAGCACCATCCGCATTGTGTCGAGAAGCACCATCCGCGTTGTGTCGGAAGCCACCTGACAAGCGGCCGGTTGCCGAGGCGGTGGCGCGCCAATGAGTGCGCCATGCTCCGCCACCAACGCCTGCATCAAGGCGACCAAGAGAGCATCCTGACTACACTGGACCATATCCAGAACACTCCTGCAACTATCCAGAACATCATCCGCCTTTCTTCTTCTTCTTCAAGGCAAGGGCTGTTGGTCTTTCCCCCATAGTCAACCGGAGCAAGAAGGGACGGAGGCGACCGAGGCCATGCCGCGCTGCCAGCACTGCGAGCGTGCGCTCGACGTCGAGGCGGCCCACGCACCAGGTATGTGCGTGCGTGCTGTCCCGCCCTGCCGATGGGAGCGCGCGCGAGGACTGACGACGGTGCAGGGCCCGTGCTGGGCGAGTCGTACGTGCTGCTGCCGACCGCGAGCGCGTCGCGCAGCATGCTGCTCATGCAGAAGCTGGCGCCGCCCTCGGGCTTCGCGGGTCTCCCTGGGCCTGGAGATGGCGCCCCAGCGTTCAGCGAGCTGGGCGAGGACCTGTACGCGAGCGCGCGCTACAACCTGTCGCTCCGCCAGCAACAGCAACAGCAGCAGCAGCAGCAGCAGCAACAACACCGTCGGCGCGGTTCCCCTGTGAACAACCGGCGTGATGGACTGCGTGGAGTGCTGGGCACGAGTGAGAGGAGCGAGCTGGCCGACAGTGCGTTCGACGTACCGACGCTCGCGGATCTCAACCGGCAAGTCCAGTTGCTGACGGCGCACCACGCGCACTGGTACGTTCCACGACTCTGCTTGATGCTGCACGCGCTCACCACATGAAAATTGACGTCTGAGCGACGCCTGCAGCGCTGGAGCACCCGTAACGACGCCAGTGTGCAAGGAGTGCGTGGACAGCATGCTCCACCTCATAGACAGGTTCGTGGCTCCACCCGACCGTGGCGTCAAGATGCCATCCTTCCGTGTCGACGAGTTGATTGAACTGGAACTTGCTGTGGCGGCCGAGCAGCCAAGCAGAGCTGGCGCGCTACGAGAAGCGGTGCTTCGCAGGATACTTGCACTCGTCCAGCTCGTCCGTTCGAAGCGAGGAAGTCGATGCAGTCGTCGACAAAGTCCGCTTTGTGAGTCCCATACCGCGTGCAGACTGCTTGCGGGTGACTCATAGAGCCTGACGAGCTGAAACGATGTGTCGGTGTTGGACAGTATGATCAAGAGGCCAAGGAACTGGAGGACAATTTGGCCATGATGGAGAAGGAGCGCGAGGAGATCGCGCAGCAGCAACAGGAGCTGCAGCTGGAGGAGCAGGCGCTCGCCCAGGAAGAACTGGCACTCTGGGAAGAGCTGAACGAGCTGCAGCTGGAAGAAGAGGCGTTCCGGGGGATTCGGGACATGGCAATCGCCAAGATCGAGTCCGCGGAGACAAAGATCGCCAACGCAAAGTACGTGAACAGCCTGAACGACATGTTTACGATCGGAGCCAGTGGCGTCTACGGGACGATCAACCTGTTCCGCCTCGGACAGACGACTGCGCAGCCCGTCGAGTGGAACGAGATCAACGCTGCTTTGGGCGAATGCGCGTTGCTCCTTCAGACGCTGGCAAACGTGATAGGCTTTGAGTTCTCCGAGTACGTCTCGTTGTTGTTGTTGTTGTTGTGTTGTTGGGACCGGTCAACGCGCCGAGTGACTCATCCTATTCGCCTACGATCATGTAACCACAGCTTCAAGCTTGTGCCACTGGGAAGCTTCTCCAAAGTCATTCGCACGACCGACTTGCGGATGGAGTATCGGCTGCACGGGTCTGACCACGACAGTTTTGCCGAGTCTCACCTCAACCTGGGCCTCGGCGCGTGGGTCATTTGCCTGGGACAGCTCGTCTCATACGTGGAGGCGCGGGATCGGTCGATGCGGTTGCCGTACAAGGTCTCGAAGCACTCTGTCGGCGGGTATTCCGTGCTGTACCTGCGCAACAAGCACAACGAGTGGACCAAGGCGCTCAAGTACGCGCTCACCAACTTGAAGTGGCTGCTGACGTGGGTATCCGCACGAGGATTCGCCACGGCGAGTACTCCTCGACTCCCGACGCCAAGATAAGCGCTGCGGCGATGAGTATCGATTGTCAAGAGCGGCGCAGAGGTGAGGAACACGGCATCGGTTGGTATTGGATGAAATCTAATGGAGTAGCATGTACAGCACGTGAGGCAAGCAAACAGAATGCTTGCTCGCCGACACGAAGAATAATCGATCGGGTGGCGCAAAACTCGACCACGGGCACTTCAGGCTGCGCGCGGGCTGCGCTGGGCTCGAGGGGGCTCCAACTCGCGCATCAGCTCGGGGTCTTTCGGTATGTCACATGTGGTTCTTTGGCTCATAGTGGCGAGCACGTCGTCGGTCCCCAAACCAGCCCAGCCCAGCGCCACACACGCTCGTCACTCGCCCAACCAGCTCTCTTGGTCATCTAAATAGGGGAAACGACGACAGTGGCGACAGGTGCGGACGCGTGGGTGAGCGCGCTCTAGTGCATCAGGTCCTCGATCTTGACCGAGCGGCGCTTGCTCGGGGACGGCGCCGACTCAATAGGTGCCGTCGTCGTTGGGGGATTCGTCGATGGACTCACACTGGAGAAGGGCCGCTTCTTGTCGAGCTTGAACTCGACGTTGAGATTCATGTTGCTCGGCCCCGCGGTCGCCTTTGCTCCACTTGGCTTGGTGACTCCGTCCACCGGGTCGACGGCGTCGTGAGCGCCGACGAAGAAGTGGAGCAGCAGGTTGGCATCGTCTTGCAAGGACTCCCCGTCCGGGCCGATCAGCCGGATGGTGTTGTTGCCGCTCGGCTTGATTAGAGATGGTGGCTGGATGGCTGTGAGCGACTCGAGGAAGTGCTTCTCAAGAGCGGCGAGCTCGTCCCGGGCGTGCAGGATGGCCATGCGGTTCTCGGGCGAGCTCTCGAGCGCGCGGAAAATCTGCTTGCCGATCGAGCTGTTGCCCTTGAGCTTCTTGGTCACGCGCATCGCCTCGCAGTTCAGCCGCTTGGCCAGGTACCAGCGCAGCGACGTGCCGTCCTCGATGTCGAGCAGTCCGCGCTTGAAGTAGTGGATGATCGTGTTCGTGAACGCCTCCTCCTCGGGCGTCCACTTTCCGCTCCGCAGCCCCGGCGAGCACTTGGACTTTGTCGACCGCTTCTCTCGCCGCGGCGCGTTCGCCGTCTGCTTGGTTGGCGCGCCGCCGCTACTCCGGCCGGTCGACGCTGAGTTCGAGACGCTGCCGTGCGCGAGTCCGCGGACCGCGATCGCGCGCGGCTCGGGTCGGTTGGTCCGCGCGGCATCCCCGCCCTTGGCCACCGACGCCTGCTGCGGCGGCGTCTGCTGCTGCGGGCGGAGGCCGAACGCCTGCGCGTCGTGCGCGTAGTTCTCCTGGTCACTGCCGCTGGACGAGAACGCCGGGTTGGCGTACGCGTCGGCCGCGGCCGCTCCCGCCGCGGCAGCCGAGCCCGCGGCGTGCAGGTTTCGACTCGTGCGCGGGCTCGCGTTCATCATCGACAGCATCGTCTTGTCCGCTATTTTTCCCGCCTTGTCCTGCCCCGCGCGTCCTCAGCGGTCGTCCCGGGTCGGTGGTCGGTCGGCTCGTCCGTCGGTGCGTCGGCCGGTCGGTCGGTGCCTCGCTTCAAGCCGCCGCGCGTCCGTCCGAGGCGTTTGAAGTTGGCGGATTCTCGACTACGAGCGCTTCAAGTACAGCCAGTCCAACCCTTTGGCGCACGACGACAAGGGCCCAGCCAGCCAGCGTCAGCTCCGCGCCATTCAACGCGCCATGCAGAAAAGGAGCATGTCTTCCTCTCTCTCGCGCGCCTTCACTCGGCCTCACTAAGGAGTCCGTAATGAGGACGCGGGGGAGGAGGGGAGGGAGAAGACAAGCACTCCGTCACTCACTCACTCGCTCACTCACTCGCTTGCTCGGGTTCTGCTTCCTCCTGCCTGCCTGCCTGCCTGCCTGCCTTCTCCTTACTCCTTGGCCGACCTGCACGCACAGCAGAGACCACAACCCGCCACAAAGCATTCCCGTCAGTTGTCGCTCCCTCACACACAAGCCAATGGGTCGAGTCGAGCGTCCCCCAACCGCTTCCCCCCAGCTGGGCGAGCAAGTGATCGACCGCCCCTCACCTCCGCCACAACGACTGGCGGAGGCGACCAAAGCATACAAAGACCAAGTCAGCCCACCTGTGCTCGCGACTTCAGCACCAGCTTCTAGCTCTCTCTCTCTCTCTCTCACACACGGTGTGGGGCTTCAACGCGCCTTGGCGAATGACGCAGCCAGCAACTTGAAGCGTGCGGGAGGCGCGTGGGCGTCGCAGGAACTCTCGATCTGGGCGGCCGGGTGGCTGGCGGCCGTCGCTGCTATCCGGGTTCTTCCGGTCCTGACCCCCGTACCCTTTCGCTTGGTCGTGGAAATTAGCCAATGAAAGCGTGCGAAAGCCATTTATTACCAATCAGAGAAAGTTGAAGTTGTTTTTTTTGGCCAACCAGAGGGGCGAAGTGGGACAACTTCAACTTGCCGCCCGATATATACCCTCAGTTCAAATCTCCCCCCCCCCTCGGAAGAACAAAAGAAAAGCGACACCACCAGGTGGAGAAGCGCAAATCAGCTTCGAGCTGGCGATAGTGGTGTGAAGCAAGCAGCTCAGGCTGCTGAAGATTAGACGCTCGCTCACACGAGAGCACGCGTGCAGCCTGCTTCCAGCCTTTCAGCCTTTCGAGGCGGTGGGGACAAGGCAGCATTGCCCCAAGTGGAATGGACAGACCGTGCACGCAAATAAAGCTGAAGATCTCGCACGAAAATCGCAGTGCGCAAATCGCAGTGCTCGGCTGATTTTCTGTCGTTTTCTTTTTGAGATCGGGGACACAATTGGACGAGATGATTAGGTAAACCGACCAGGTGGCTGGACAAAAACGCTTCCGAGTCCATGAGATCGGCTATATAGGAGTCAACGCCTAGTACCCTTGTCCATGTCAAAATAGGGTGATTGGCTGCTGATCACTCAGGTCTCTTTGGGCGAAAGCCATACCTATCAACAGGATGAATGCACTCATTGCTCACATCATGCCTCGACAGCTTGTTGCCCTGAATTCATCAGATCGGACTGTCACAAATCAGAATGGACAGCTTTATTCTCGCTTTTATGCCATAGCATGTCGCAGCCTCCGACTCGATCGCCTTGGCGGCAATCCAGTCACTTCAAGCCCGCAGTCAATCACCTCGCATGGCCTTCCCCAGCAGCCGATTGCCCCGCGACACTATCAACACCTGGAAGACCTGGACAGGGATGACTGACTCTCGGCGCGTTCGACAACATGATCGCCCACAGCAGCGGTCGAGACAACGCGGCGAGCGAAAGATCGGCGAGCGACTCGTCTGGGGACCGCCCACAATGCGCACCCAGCGCGTGCCACGGTTGCTCTGGCCTCATCCATTCAACAACAAGTCGGTCTTCCACACAACGACAGGCATCCATCGACAAGGTGGGCCCAAGGCGAACGACGGTCCTTCGTCATCACTGGCCACAACGATGGTGCCAAGTATAAGATAAGAGTTGCGGCTCGAAATAAGGAAACACGTTGAAGAGGATAAGACGACGTCGCTTGTCAGAGAGTTGTCAACAGCGTTGTTCAGGCACGAAGTCCGCCAGTTTTGTTCGCTCGTCATTGCCCACAATCGGCTCCGATTTGCGTCTTGGAGATGCCGAGGCGTCCAGCGCGCCACCGCACGCTTCCGCTTCGAATTTGGCGCGCCAAGGTCGTCGCGCTGGAACGAAAGGCGGCACACGCCATCGAAAGGGAGGTGACGGATGGATGTTCGCCAGAGGGTCGAGCGTGTGCTCATTGGATGGGGAGGGCATCCACCAGAGGGTCAATCGGCGATTGGGAGCTGACGCTGATGAACGGACCACGTGCCCGCTGAGCGCTCACGGCGCCGCGATTGGCTTCCATAAATAAATTCAACCGCACCAACCAACAAATCGCGGAAAGAGTCAGCGAGAACATAGTGAAACCGAGTCAAGCGCTTTCCACCGATCTCGCCGCGTCGCTTCAAGATCGGCGCGCTTCAACCACACGCTTTTCCTCCAATCAGGTCGCGTAGCAGGTATTCTCACCAATCATATCATACAAATTGGTCTGTAAAACAACCAATAGGCACATGCCATTCCTGACATGATCTTGAAGCAAGTCAAACATGAGACCGTTACCTGCCAGTCGACGGCTTCATCCATATTCGAGCTCTTGGCAACGCCCTCGACCCAGCTCTTCCTCCTCCGGTATCTCTGCAACGGGAGCACTTGGAGGTCACACAGGGCACCGGCAGCCTCTCTCACAGCCTCCACGACCTTCTTTCCGCGTTCCGGTTTCGTTCGCGATCATCCCGGACGTCCAGGCGCTCGTTACGGATCAAGGGGGTTGGAGAGAATCGTGGAAGAACGACTCGCCTCTCCAGCTTCATTGCCGTTGGCGGGGTCTTTGGACCTCCAGAGCCGCCTCACAACCGCATTTCCGTCCTCCTGCACCCTCCTCCTCCAGCATCTCTTTGAGCAATGTCGTCTGCTGCTAGCACCAATGCCACAGCGACAGCGGAGGCCACGCCGAGTCCTGCGCAAGTGCAGGCAATGCGCGCCATGATCGCGTTCTTGACGTCGCGCTTCCACACGCTGCAGCTCTTCCTGCTGGCCGGCTACGGCATCATGTTCCTGCTTTGCGTGGCGCTCATCTGGTACCTGCGCGTGAACCGCAGCTCGGCGCTGCGGGGCGACGCGTCGGCTGCGCGCAAGATCATCCTGCCGGCGTTCGAGCCACTGCTCTGGGTGCTCGCCGTCGCCACCGGAACGTACACGGGCTTCTTCTGCGTCGCGCTCGCCATCGAGCTGTATACGTATGAGATCTCCAAGCTCGCGACTGAAGTCTTTTACTCCGGCCGGCAGTTCGTCTTCCTCAGCGTCGTGGTCTTCATGCTGCAGAAGAGCGTCTCGGGACCGGCCCTCCGCCGGTCGCTGCTGCTCACGTTCGTGTTGGCGACTTACACGCTGCCCGTGGCCTGGTTCATGTCCACGTACCGACCCAAGTCCGAGTTCTACGCCGTCATCACAACTGCGCGCGCTCCCATGCTACTGCTGTACACGTACATCCTGATTCGCCCGCCGCTCCGCGCCAGCAAGCGCACGCTGCGCGAGTTCTGCCTGTTCGCATACGTCTACTACGCGCTGCTGTTCACGTACAACGACCTGTTCCGGCAGGACAAGCTTGAGGCGGGTTTCATCCTCACGTACTCCAACTTGTTGTGTGGCTCCATGTGCCCGCTCGTCATCTGGCGAGTGCTCGTGGCCGACACGCAGCACTGGCGCGGCATGGGCCAGCGCGCCGTGGGGCTCCAGCGGCTCTTCCAGCAGAGCAACCGCCTCCAGGAGCGAGTTTCGTCCAAGGGGCTGCACGTGCTCATCGAGATGCACCGCAAGTTCATCATCGACTTTGCCTACCTCGAGCTAAAGGCTCGCATCGGCACCGGGGCCAGCGCCATTGTATTCAACGGACTACTGCGATCTTCGACGCCGGTCGCCGTCAAGGTGTACACACCCGTCGAGATCACGGACGAGACCATCGCGGGTTTCTCGCAGGAGACGGCCCTGTGCGGCGCGCTCCACCACCCGAACATTGTGCGCTTCTACGGCATGTGCATCTGTCCACCGACCATTTGCCTCGTGTCTGAGCTGTGTCAGGGCAGCCTAGAGGACGTCATGGGAGCCATGGCACGGCGGAACAGCACGCACGAGCTGTCGGACAACCGGCAGCAGCTGCTCATCAACATCGCGTACATGCTGGACGCCGCGCGCTCCATCGCGTACATGCACAGCTTCCGACCGGCCTTCCTGCACCGAGACATCAAGCCGGCCAACTTCCTGGTGGACCGCGAGGGAACCGTCAAACTGACGGACTTCGGTGAGTCTCGGCCGCTCCCGCGCGAGCAGGTCGCGACCAACAGCAACGGCGGCAAACACACGCGCAGCAACCGGACGCTGGTACGCCACACGAGCGATCTGAGCGACGTCAAAGGCACTGGAGAGCGCATGAGCGCAGTAGACATTCAGGTTGTGGTGGCTGACATCGGCCCAACCATGACCGTGAAGGGGACCGTCGACTTCATGGCGCCGGAAGTGATCAACGGCCGCGCGGGGGTCGCCGCGTACGGAGAAGCCGCCGACGTGTTCTCGCTCGGGATGACCATGTGGGACGTGCTTCACCCTGGTGAAGACAAGTACCCGGCCGCGAACGGGAACCACTTCCGCGTGTTTGAGCTTGTGACGAGCGGCCACCGCCCAGTGTGCGACGCAGACGTGCACCCGAGGCTGCGTGCACTCATGGAGAGTTCGTGGCAGGAGAACGCGAGGCTGCGTCCGTCGGCGGAGAACGTCGTGGCGGTCCTTGAAGGCATCCAGGAGGAGGTGTGCGCTGCTTTCGCCGCCGAGATGATCGCCGACTTTGAAGATGTGACGCTCGTGGGCAAGCCAGACGCCGAACCGCACGCGTCGGGTATCGAACACAGTTTCTCGGGCGAGCAATGCGTCGAACAGATGCAGCGCCTCAACTACGTGCGATCCACGGGCGAGGCGTTGCGCGTGGGCAACGCGCTCATGGACGCCGGGCTGCTGCACCATCAAAAGCACTCGCATCCGTTCGAGAACTCGAGTGCTGTCTACTTCTTCGACGACGATAACATCAATCTTTGCCAGCCGTTCGCGGGCACGGCGGTCGGAGGCATGGCCGAGAATGCTAGCGCTGCCATCGAAAGGGAGACCACGGCCAGCTCGTCGCCTCGCCGCTCGCGCCACCACTCGCGCGGCACTGGCGGGCGCTCAGCAGCGAGTAAAGTGCATTCCTCTCGCCACCGCTCGGAAATGACCATCGCCGAGTCCGAGTCGACCACACTACTAACGGAGAACGGTTCGTGCCGGTGCCGGCGCCTTGGGCAGCGGCTGGAGGCCCCCAAGGCTGCCACGCGCCGCCGGTTCCGCGGCAGGAAGAAGCAAGCCAGTGAGCCTGCATCCGTCTTTGACTCTCGCTCCGAGCAGCAGCACCAGTTGCAGACGCGCCTGCTGCTCGCAAGCTTCGACCCAATCGGCCCCAGCGACCGCGACTCGAGCGACTTTGACGACTTTGACCTGCTGGCCGCCAGCGGCGTGGGAGCGTAAGCTGCTCGCCTGGGATCGACTTGAAGAAGCATGATATTGATCGGCTAGTGAGTAGACAGCAGTGCGTGGCGTGACCTGAGAGGGATTGCTGGGCTCGTTGACTGTTGAGTCGATGCCATCAATGATGGGCGAACTTGAGACGAGGGGATCGATACAGTTGGACACACACTGCATACAATCGTCAAGTGGGCGGCAAAGAAGGCGCGTGAGTCTTTCGCGATGGCCACCCGACATACAAAAGGCAAGAGTATCCATAAGCGCGGTGCCGTGTCCAATGGAAATCGGCAGGTTGTCTCGCTTTCCTTTTGCTCTGTGACCGCCCGCATGCGAGCCAGCCACTCCTCGAGACTCGACTGCGAATCGACTAGAGCGTGGCTCTGCAGCGCCGCGTTCAAAGACACGTCGAGTTGGCCAAGCAGGACACTCGACTGTCTTGAACGCATGCCATGCGTCTGTGCGGGGGTGGAGTGTGTACAGCAGGACCAGCTGCAACGCGACGACTCGTCGGACGAGAAGGAGTGCCAGCCGTGGTATGGCCATGAACAGAGAGCACGCCGCCCTCCCAACCATTCACTCGCACGCGCTGCGGGAGGATCTGCTTGGCGAGCAGGTTGATTGCCAACCACTCGAGGTGGTCCACGCACCTTCGATTCTGTACTGTATACTCGAATACCTTCACCTGCTGGCCCGTCCCATCAACTTCAATGACGCGAATCTGTCTGTGCCGCACCGCCACTGTGGACACTATTATGACCATAGTGAGCGCCAGTGGATTCCCGTAAAGATGCGCGGGCTCCCTTTCCCAACCACGTAGGTTCACTTCGCGTTCTCCGCCTCGACTTCCATTCAGCAACTCGCCCTCCAGTCCACACCCACTCAGTCATTCCTCCCGCCCCACTCGTGTCCAACCGCTCCACTCCGCAGCAGGCTCCCTCCCCCTCGTGGTGGTCGCCCTCCCCCTCAAGGCGCAACCAAGCGCGCCTTCCGCTAAGAAGAAAGAGCGGCAGTTGGGAATCTTCCAGGTCCAGGCAATATGATAGCCGATGCCCCCGCAACGCCGCGCCAGGCGTACGCGCGCATGGAGGACGGCGAGCCGGCGGTGCCCCGGCGGCGGTCGTCGGTGCGGTCGTCGGCCGAGATCGTGGCGGCGACCGAGGAGATGCGCCAGCGCATTGAGAGCCGCAAGCAGCGGCGCCGCAGCGCCAAGGCAGCAGCCGCCAAGCCTGCGCCAGCGCCGCCGGCAGGCGATGCCGACGACGCCAAGCGCGAGCTCGTCATGACGGAGCACAAGATGAGCGTGGCCGAGCTGGCAGCCGAGCTGCAGACGGACGCGCAGCACGGCATGACACTCGGAGACGTCGACATGCGGCGCGAAGTTGAGGGGCTGAACCAGCTCACGCCGCCCAAGAAGACGCCCGAGTGGATCAAGTACTGGCGCGAGCTCACGAGCTTCTTCTGCTTGCTGCTCTGGGCCGGGTCGCTCATGTGCTTCGTCAGCTACGCCATCCAGTACTCGGCCGATAACCTCTACTTGGGCATCATCCTCGCGCTCGTCGTGCTCATCACAGGCTCCTTCTCGTACTACCAGAACTACCAGTCGAACAACCTCATGGAGTCGTTCAAGAGCATGATGCCCACCATGATCACGGTCGTGCGCGAGGGAAAGTCGCAGAAGATCGATGCCTCGCTGCTCGTTAGAGGCGACCTTGTCGTGCTCAAGGGCGGCGACAAAGTGCCCGCAGACGTGCGCCTCATTGAGTGCTCGGACGACATGACGGTCGACAACTCGTCGCTCACGGGCGAGCCCGAGCCACTCAAGCGCATCCCGGAGTGCACGGACGAGAACCCGCTCGAGACGAAGAATTTGTGCTTCTTTGGCACGTTCATCCCGCAGGGCACGGGCAAGGGACTCGTGGTCAACATTGGCGACCGGACCGTCATGGGACGCATTGCCAAGCTAGCGACGTCGACGAACGTCGAGCAGACGCCGATTGGCAGGGAGATTGACCACTTCGTACGCATTATCGCGCTCGTGGCTGTCATCATCGGCGTCTTCTTCCTCGTTGTTGGCTTCGTGATCGGCACGCCGGTCATTTCCAACCTTGTGTTCATGATCGGCGTCATCGTGGCGAACGTCCCCGAGGGATTGCTCGCAACCGTCACGGTCTGTCTCAGTCTGGCGGCCACGCGAATGGCTGGCAAGCACATGCTCGTCAAGAATCTGCAAGGTGTCGAGACGCTGGGCAGCACCACATGCATTTGCTCTGACAAGACCGGCACGCTCACGCAGAACGTCATGACGGTTGCAAATATCGTGTACGACAACGTCATCTGGGATGCAGAGTGCTCCATCACGCCGGTGGGCAGCTACTCGTTGACGGACGTGTCGTTCCATCACTTGCAGCGCTGCGCGACGCTGTGCAACAACGCTGTCTTCGACGAGGACTCGAAATTCGAGAAGATCGTGTCGGGAACCGGAGAATCGATTGTTGTGAGCCGTGGAGCGCCCGTTCCGATTCGAACGGGTGACAAGATCAACTGGGAAACGATTGGGGATGCGTCCGAGTCGGCAATGATCAAGTTCTGTCAAGACAAGCGCGATGTCGTTGAGTTCCGTAATGCCAACCAGAAGCTCAAGGAGATCCCGTTCAACTCCAAGAACAAGTATCAGGTCTCGATTCACAAGCAGAACAACGACGACAGCCAGCCGCTCCTTCTGGTGATGAAGGGTGCTCCTGAACGCATCATCTCGCGTTGTGGCACTGTTTTGCTGAATGGTGAGGAAGTGGAGCTCACGGCTGCTCGGCTGGCGGACATCGAGCACTTGCAGCTGCAGCTGTCAAAGCGCGGAATGCGTGTTCTTGGGTTTGCGGAGAAGATCCTTGATCCGGAAAAGTACCCATTGAGCTACCGTTTCAACACGGACATCCCGAACTTCCCGCTTGGCGAGACGAATGTGGACTACGACCGGATCCCGACTCCGAATCCGAATGCTGAAGAACGATTGTGCTTCATTGGATTGATGGCACTCATCGATCCGCCTCGCCCGGAAGTGCCGATTGCGGTGGAGAAGTGCAAGACCGCTGGCATCCGAGTGATCATGGTGACGGGCGACCACCCTGTGACAGCGAAGGCGATTGCGCACAAGGTTGGCATTCTGTGGGGACCAACGATGGAGGACATTGAGGAGGGGAATGCTAGTCGCAACCTCGTAAAGGGCGACGTTGGCTGGGAGGATCCGTCCACGGCACCAGCGATTGTTGTTCCTGGATGGACTATCAGCGTTGATACTCCAGAAGAAGAATGGGATCGCATCCTGGACCACTCCCAGATCGTCTTCGCGCGCACGTCGCCGCAGCAGAAGCTCATTATCGTCGAGAACTGCCAGCGCCGCAAGGAGATCGTGGCCGTGACAGGTGATGGCGTGAACGATTCCCCCGCGCTCAAGAAGGCCGATATTGGTGTCGCCATGGGCATCATGGGCTCGGAAGTGTCGAAAGAGGCGGCCGACATGATTCTGCTGGACGACAACTTCGCATCGATCGTGAGCGGCGTGGAAGAGGGACGCATCATCTTCGACAACCTGAAGAAGTCGATTGCGTACGCGCTGGCGGCCAACATCCCGGAGCTGGTGCCGTTCCTGCTCAACATCATCCTCCGCATCCCGCTTCCGCTGACGACGGTCTTGATGCTCGCAATCTGTCTCGGAACGGACATGGTGCCGGCCATCTCGATGGCATACGAGACAGCGGAGAGCGACATCATGGCGCGTGCGCCGCGTAATGCCGCGGTAGATCGTCTGGTCACCAAGAAGCTCATCTTCTTCTCGTACTTGCAGATCGGCATCATCGAAGCGGCTGCCGGTATGTTCACGTTCTACACGGTGATGAATGACTACGGGTACCCGCCGTCCGTTCTCCCAGGACTTGGGCTGGACTCTCGCTTCGGGACGCAAGTGCTGTGGTGCAAGACGACTGGCGGAGAGTTTTGCACTCCCGGCGGCCGGCACCAAGACAATGGCGAGTGGACGTCGTTGGGGCTGAGCGAGGAGCCGGTGTGCGAGAGTGCCTACAACGCAACCATCCCTGCCGGAGGCTCTGTCTATGATGCTCGCGTGTTTTGGAGCGCCGCCGATGATGGCAAGATCCAGGATTGCCAGTTCCCGCTGTTCAACTTCAAGGGATCGAACTCGAAGCCCACCGGTTTCGATCGCCAGAAGGTTAGTTCGTACCACGACTACACGGCGGGTCAAGACGTTGTCACGTATCAGGCGATGCAGGCCGCATGGGAAGAAGGCTACCGTCCGTACTTGCCGATGCGTGCGCGCCGCTCGCACTTCTTCAACAAGCACTGGCTGTGGTGGGACGTGAGCGATACGAGCGCCACTGGCTTCGACCCGAAGCTTGTCAGCGACGTGTTCATGACGTACCAACCGATCGGAGTGTATGGTATCACGAGCAGTACAGACACGGGCGGATCGGTCAGTGCGCCAAGCGCCGGCACGGACGCATTCCAAGGTGCTGTCGTCAACTTGGTCGACACGGACGGCAACAAGACGTCGTCGACGTTTGAGCTGTCTAGCAGCGTGTACAAGACGGCGTACATGTTCGACGTGATCCAGGAGAGCGGCGAGCCAGTGTGCACGGGCGACGACTGTCTGAACGACTTCCGCGCGGGGTTCACGCGCGTGGGCGATGATGGGACGCATGTGAACATCATGTCGCGCATGATGCAGGAGCGCTCTCTCGCGGTGACGCAGACGGCGTACTTCATCGCGATCATCATCTCCCAGTGGGCCAACATTCTCGTGTGCCGCACGCGCCTGCTGTCGATCACGGACCAGGGCATGGAGAACAGTGTGCTCAACATGGGCATAGTGTTCGAGACGATCGTGGGCATCGCCTTCTGCTACCTCGGATTCCTGCAGGACGTGTTCCGCACCGAGTCAATCCGCCTGACGCACTGGTTCTGCGCGCTGCCATTTTCGCTCCTCATCTTCTGCTACGACGAGATGCGCAAGTTCATGCTGCGCAAGACGTCGCGCACGTTCGTGGACATGCGCACTGGCCGCATCAAGCGCTCGGTCGGCTGGATCGAGAACAACACGTACTATTAGAGCGCCGGCGCGGGGCGTCACACCCACCCACTAGAGGTAATAAGTGCTGAGCAATCCAGCGAGCGGCATGTTGGTGATGGAGACCTCGTTCATCGCTGAGCTTATACCGGTTCTTCTTGAGTCACAGCGACTGGCATGCCTCGAAGCGTTTTACGGCCAGAATCGGCAAACAGCAGCGAACAACGGTTGTCGACACTGTGCATGGTGGTGAAGTCTCAGCGCCTCCGCAAGGCTTTGGTCTTGAGGTTCGACACCTTGGCCTTCACCTTGTCGTCCGGCGTATCGCTAGCATTTGGGAACTTGTCGCGGAAGGCTTCCAGCGCCTCCAATGGCTTGATGCTCGGCATGCCGGCGACGAGAGCCTCCAGGAAGACGGAGTACTCGACCGCAAGTTTGCTTCGGCGCTTTATCCCTGTACGCTCTTCGTTGTTGCTTGCCACAGGTTGTGTCGGAGCAGTAGTCAGTTGCTGTCGCTGCTTCTTGGGCGGCGGCACTCTGACGACGGGATTGTAGCGCCTGCCCATTTCGGCGCGGATGTCGTGCTCCCCAGGCAGGTCGTACCGGTTAGGGTACTTGTACTGCAGCTCCTCCAGCACGCGCGCCGGCGCCTGCTTGCCCCACCTCGTTACTTGCCCGGAAGTGAGGATCTCGCCAATGTCGGCTGTGAATGCGGTAAGGTACTTGGCACCGTACAGGTTCGTGTGTGCCGAGCGCCGAGCACTTCCGGCGTGGACTAGCGGCTTCAGGGCTCCAACTTGAGGCGTGAGGCCATCGCACAGCCGTACCATTTGAGCGGGAAGCGTCGTCGAGAAGAAGGCGTTCAAGCGACCAGAAAGAAGGCGCTCGCGCAGCGACCGCTTGGTGTATGCGACGATGTCCTTATTGTCCTCCGCGCGCGGCTGCGAGACCGACCGTGTGATCGGCAGGAACGTCGTCGAGGCGGTCGCTTTCCACCTGCGCTCCCTCAACCGCACCTGCGCGATCGTGACGATCTTGACCCCTGTCACGTGCCCGAGAATTGTGCTCGGAAGCACAATCTCATGGCCCGCCTCGCCTTCGTCGTCAGCGTCCAGCTCACCCTCGTCAACAGTTTCCTCATCCAGTGATCCAGCGAGGCCATCATCGTCAATGCCTTCTTCATCTTCAAGCTTGGAATACGCCACGGCTTCCGCCATCCCCCCAGCTGCATTCTTCGCGACACAACGTCTTCCTTCAGGATGGATTTCAACCTCGATGCCACCGCCAATGCCTGGGTACGAAAAAGCGCGGAGAGTGTAGCTTGGAGAAGTTGAGAACGCTGTTGGCCCATGACTTGACCCAGCAAGTGGGTAGTCGTATACAACATCGTTGACGACTCCGACGACCTTCAGCAAGGCAGTCTCGATTGGCGCCGCTTGACGCACCACCTCCTCCGCTGAATGAAAATCGACCTCGACAAGTTGGGTGACGCTGTTAGGCAGTCCGTGGTCTGCAGCAAGGGCTTTGACAAGGTGCTGCGGGTTCGTGCAGTCGTTTCCCAGTTGCACCCATGATATAGCTTTCTTCATGGCACGCGCGAAGTGAGCGTCGAGAAGAGACTTGCCATTGCTTGACTCCGTGTAAATGAGCCGCGATACCTGAAGCCCGTTCGCCGCGCCAAGAACGGGAAGCACCATCGCCAAGAGAGAGCTCTGCAAGTAGCTCGCATTGTCACACTGCACCGCGATCGAGGTCATATGAGGCAGGTCACGCTTGACGGAGACGATAATTGCCTCGATCAGAGCCACCACTGCTGCCTTATCATGAATCTGCTCGGTGATGTGGTCGAAGTAGACGTTCATCTCGACTGGTTTCCCATCCTCGGACGCCTCCATCGCCCAGAAGCGGACCACCGCGCTATTCCAGCTCATGCCTGAGGCGTTACCGGGCTCAACGGGCTTGTCACCATAGCACATTGGCGCTATCTTGCGCTTCAAGTCGATCACCACGAGCGCGTCACTGCCGGCGCGGGCCATCTCGCACCGTAACCTCATCTGCTCGAACAGTTCGTTCACCGCGGTTTGTTGGTTCAGCACCCGCAACTGGTAACCCATGAACATGTCCATTTTGCGGAAACAGTCGTCGGCAACGCTGATTGCCAGAGGTCCCGCCTGCTTCTCACTCAGGCGCTGCAAGATGTGTGCCTGAAGTGTGTACATCTTCAGGCAAGGAGAGCAGGTGACTGCCCGCAACTCGGCATCTCTCAGCGGCGCGCTTGACAATCGAAACAACGCGTCGTGCCGTGGACAGCCTGCTGACGATGCGTTGCCTTGATTGCAAAAGCTGTGTCGCAGCCAGTCCTTGACGATCCAAAGCTTCTCAGCAAGTAGCTCGCTCTCCGCTGGAAGATGATCTGAGACGATCCGAACCAATCGAGCGACGCTGTCGTCCAACAGCGCGCCAGTGAGCGCGTCCGTGGCGCTCTTGCGTGACGTCATGCCACCATGTGTGATCAGACGGCTGAGACGGTAGAATGTCGTCCTCGACACCACATTGTCGCCGACCACCGCCTTGTAGTCGTCGTAAATGTCTTGGACGGGTCGCTTGCGATAGATCGACGGGACTGACACCACTGCGCCATCCACCTTGAAGCGCTTCTCTCCAAACGCCACGTACGTCACGTTCTGGTGCTCCAGCAGCGCGTCAATGGCGCTGTCTACTGCCGTCGGATCGAACCGCGTGCGTGAGGTGCGGTCCTCGTTGAGTACACCGTCTTCACACAGCAGGTCGAAGTCCTGCCTGCTCTTGGTGAAGATGGATCGGCTGATGGAGAACCCGGGCACGGCGTCCTCGAGCATGGCGAGCTCCGTGGCCGAGATCGTCTGGCACAGCACGGCGCGCACGACCCGCCGCTCGACAGTGCCCTTCTTGGACGCCGCGAGAAGGCGGGCCCAGGGAACCAGTAGCTTCTTCCGAGCGTCAGCGACCACCTGCTTGCACACGTCTGCGTTATCCTTGTCCAGTTTGAGTCGCTTCTTGAAGACCTCGAGCGAGGCCTCGGACGCCTCAGGCCCGCACACGGCCTCGGCCACGCTCCGCAGCGCGTCCGCGTACAGGCCCATGACGACGCCGCGCGCCTTGCGCTCGTAGCCGCTGCAGTCGCCGCGCGAGACGTCCCACAAGCCGGGGTCGCTGCGCATGCCGGCGCCGCCGATGCTCTTGCGTACGCGGAGGATCTTGTCGTCCGAGAACCCGAGCTGGCGCAGCAGCTCCCAGTACTTGCGCGGCCGCTCGCGCTCAGCCTCCGACTCGCTCTCGGAAGGCTCGGCATACGTCACGGGCGGCAGCCTACGCAGGCCGAGCGCCGGCCCCACGCGTGGCTTCTTAGCATCTGCGGCGTCCGTCCTCTTGCTCTTCCCACGCTTCCTGGCCGCCACCGACCGACCGTTGTGCTCGCACCCGCAGCGGCTACAGCGAAGACAGTCCTCCACCGGACACCGGGACACTTTGCACCTACACGTGATCGTCGGCAGCTCTATAGGCGGCGCTACAGGCGGCGGTATCGGAGGAGGTGCTGGCCATGCAGTGGCCTCCATTTTGCTTTCTTTCCCGCGCTTTTTGGGATTGAGGAGACATTAGACGCTATTTCTAACGGAAGTGGCCAATCCGGTTCGTGAGAATGGTATTTGAGAGTTTGGCATCGATCCACGAATTGACGCCGACCGACAGCGATAATGATGGCGGCCCGAGGCATGAAGATGACGATCAAGCCCAGTGTGTGGACGAATCCAGCGACGCGATGGCCTCGAGCATCCAGACTGCTGGCGTGGTGATCTTCAATGATCTTTACCAGTTTGATCAGCAGCACAGTCAACTCAACTTACCTGAAGACTCGAAAGACCCGTATCAAGCGATACCCACGTCTTGACCAAGATTTGCTGCTAGCAACACGTGGAGACTCTTGGAGCAACTTGATGACTCCAACTCGCGTATGCAGCTTCTCCATGACATGAGTGAGCTTGCGGGATCCAGCGAACAGAGCGGCTGGCTCAACGCTCTCCACTCCATGGACCTCAAGTTTGACGAAGCTGGCGGAGTCGTCGATGTTGGTGAAGTGCTCGTTCCGTTGGTGGCACTACTTCGTGACGGGACCGACGGCCAGAAAGAAGCTGCGATCTCAGGCCGTGGGTTCAACTCTGACAACAAGGATGTGATCGTTCATGCCGGCGCTGTTGATCCATTGGTTGAGCTGGTGCTCTTTGGCACCGACGGTCAAAAGGAACAAGCTGCACATGCACTCACCAATCTCGCGCACAACGGTAATATCAAGCGTCAGATCGCCGAGGCTGGTGCAATAGAGACCCTAGTCTTGTTGGTGCGCCACGGCACTGATGGCCAGAAAGAGAACGCGGTCAGTGCATTGCAGGAGTTGGCTTCCGACTCGAATGTGAAGAAGGTTTCCATCGCTGCTGCTGGTACGATTGGGCTAATGTTGGCGTTGGTGTCTGGTGGAATTGATCACCAGCAGAAGAATGCGGCAGGGGTTCCCTGGAACCTCGTATTCCAGAACCCGCTCAACAGATCGAAGATTGCAAAGGGAGGGGGAGTTGACGCGCTCTGTCGACTGGTGATTGACGGGACGGAGGATCAAAAGCTGCAGGCATCCAGCGCGCTGTGGTGTCTCGATATTGGCAGCAGCGTCAATACTGTGGTGGCAGAGAACTGCGAGATCAATGCTCTGCTTTCATCCCTTCAGCATGTGAACGACACAGTCAAAGAAGCGGTGCTGGTTGTGCTGGCGAATCTGTGCAGTGGCGGTGGGTCTGTTGTCGCCTCGAACATGGAAGCGGCAAATGGCGTCGAGATACTCGCAGGGTTAGCTGATAGCGGTGCGAAGCGCGTTCGATAGCTGACATCGTACATTCTGACGGACTTGTCATTTGAAGGCAAGCGGTAGTGATGCAAAGAGATTGAGACTTTCTTGGTATCCTGCCTTGTGCTGATTGAGCGCCGCATCCGGCAGGTGATTCACCGTTGTCTCGAACGTTTTGGCGATTACACAAGGAGCGCTCATCCAGCGAGCGTCCGATCCATTGGGCATCGCGCTGCTGGTCGTCTTGAAGGTGTCAAAAGCCCAGCACTTGACCTGCATCTGTGTATTGAAGTCTGAGTGGATAAACATTTAGGGGTTCAGTGTTATTTCTAAACCTGCTAGCCAATCCAATACCAGGTCTATGATTTCTACCTTTACTTAATCTCTATTCAAATCGTGACACTTGCACCCGGACGCTTTGACTGCGACCCCCCAAGCAGCTCCACAGTCCGATCCACTTCGACAATGGGGAAACGTGGGGTGTTCGTGCTGCTTGAGGGCGTCGACCGCTGCGGCAAGACGACGCAGACGCGACTGCTGCGCGAAGCCCTGGCCGCCAGGTCGCCACCCTCCTCTACTCCGTCGCCAGTTGCAGTAGCCGCCGGTGCTGGTGAGCGCGCGCTGCAGCTGCACTTCCCGGACCGGTCGACGGCTATCGGGCAGTCCATCAACGCGTACCTGACGTCGAGCGCCGTGGCCATGGACGACCGCGCGATCCATCTGCTCTTCTCGGCCAATAGGTGGGAGGCGGCGGCGCGGCTGGAGCAGCTGCTCGCCAGCGGCGTGCACGTCGTCGTGGACCGCTACTCGTTCAGTGGCGTGGCCTTCTCGGCCGCCAAACCCGGCATGACGCTGAACTGGTGCTGGCAGCCAGAGGTGGGCCTACCTCAGCCTGACGCCATCATCTTTCTGGACGCGCCCGTGGCGACGGCCGCCGCGCGCGAGGGCTTCGGCGAAGAGCGGTACGAGACAACGCCGTTCCAGGAGAAGGTGCGCGCCAACTTCCACGCCATCATGGACAAGGAGAAGCAGAGCGCCAGCGCCGCGCCGTGGCACGTGCTGGACGCGACTGAGAGCATCCAGCAGGTTCACTCGCGGGTGCTGGAGATTGCGGAACGCACCATTGAGCGCTGCAGCGACTCGCCCATCGCGCACTTTGCGCCGTGGTAGACTGCCACTGTGAGTAGAGCACAAGGGGGATCAATGCAACAGAAGCTACCTAGGAGAACGATGGCACTGCGGTGTCGTGCTGTTTATCGTCGAATAGAATAGCGAGAAGCTGAGGCGTCGGTGCGCTAGGTGACCACATCCGCCGCCATCCTCGTGAGCGCCGCGGTCTCGGCAGTCGAGGCGCGTGCGACCGCCGCAGCCATGGCAGACCCGACTGCCAGACCAGTGGTGACAGAAAACCCAGAAGCGGCAGCAGCAGCGCGGGAGCTGTTGTCGGTGCTGTGGCTGGCGCTGCCGTTCCGGGGGACTGTGGTCTGGTGGACGAACTTGTGAAGCAGCGAGAAGTCTGCTCGAGCGAAGCCAGCACCATCACTTGGCCGGTGTAGACGTCGCGCGCTGATGGCACTACCTTGAGTCAGCGGCCGCCGCTGCTTCCCCACCGCCAACTGGGCTCCTGGATAGGGATTCACTGACGATATTGACCGCATTGCGTGGTGATCGTTGGGCTCGTCCGTCAGCGCGTTGCCTTCCTCGTCATTCGACTCGGTGTCGCTCTGCGCATGATCCTGGCTAGATTGGAGATGCTGATGCAGAGACAAATGAGATTGGTGGTGGCGATGCAGGCGACTGTAGCTCGGTCGGTCATCTGGATCACTGCCACGGTCGCCGTCGTCCGAGCGACCACTGGATTTCGTCCCGAAGAGCGAGTCGCGGCCGAGGCTGATACGCCCGATGCTGATTTGACTGCCTAGCCGTGTGACGCTACCGTTCTCAAGCATCATGGCGTTCTCAGCAGCCTCCTGCTGTTGCTGCAACTGCAGCCGCCGCCGGAATCGGTCGCCATCACGCCACATTCGCGGCTGCATCTGGTCCAGGAAGAGCTGGCGTGCGAGCGAGATCTCTTCGGGCCAGCAGTATCGTATCCACCCGACTGCCTCTTGCGATGTGAAGCTATGGTGCTTCATCAAGTAGCAGCCGATGCACGTCGCTGCGGAGATAGTAGATGCAGTTGCATACTCTTCCGTTGGTGTCGCTCCGAAGGCAGAAACAGAACTCACTGCAATCGTGCCCTGCGTTTGCTCACACGCGTCCAGGAAGCGATCGACCACGGATTCGTCTAATGTGCCGTCACTGGAGCCGGCAGAGCATACTAGCTCGTTGGATGGTCCTCCAAGTGGGGTTGACAGATCCAGAATCGAAAGCCCACTCGATGCCAGCGATGCCATGAGTGCAGAAGTGCGGCTGTCGAGTGCCCCATCGTCGTTCCCACTGCTGGCGAGCTCTCCACTGCTCAACACAATCGTCAGCGCGATGTTCGTGCTCTTGAGATGTGACACGAGGAGTTGCGTCGAACGATCATCTCTCTTGATTAGCGGCTGGGATTCGTTGTCTTTGAAGACTGGGATGCCATCAATTCCGGAGCCGTCAGTCTTGTCCGCACCAACCCTTGCGCGTCTCCCCTTGCGAATGAGTGCTCTTCTCGCTCGACACACGACGAATCGTCGCGATATCGGAATCAGCATCGATGCTGTCTCAGCTTCTGCTTCATTCTCTTCTGCTTTGTCTCCACCGGAACTATGACCCTGTTGTGATTCGTTTGCTGCTTCTCCATCGAAAGAACCCACGAGCCACCATGATTCCATGTCGGCGTGAACCAGCAGGTCACTGGAAATGCCTTTCGCGATCCCCAAAAGTGATCCGAGCAGATTTGGCGGCTGGAAGCGAGATTGCGGGGCAAAAAACGTGGAAAATAGGAAAGGGAAATGCTCGAATGGAGCGAGCGCCTCCTGCGGGGTCATGCCAAGGTAGAGCAGCCTCCACCGGCAAATGAGATGGATGGCCTTGACCACTTCTGCCAAGCGCTCGCGTCGCACGAAGAAGTAGTGCGGGCTGTACTGGTGAATGCCACTTGTGCCGTTTCCGATGAGACTCTCGCTTGGCATTGGGCTTGGGCGTGAAGACGCTGTCGAAGTGAGGAGGCGGGTGAGGAAGTCGTTGAAGCGCAGTGTCTGCCGAATGTCTAAGTCGAACTCGTCGCCATCACTGTCGCTATCGTCTTGGTTTTTCCTGCATGGTGTCGCACGCGGAAGCTGATCGTGGAGCGATATGAACTGGATCCCAGGTGTTCGCGGAAAGAGCGTGCGCATCGACGACGGGAACGTCTCGGGGGTTGTTTGCTGGCGAGTGGAGGCTGTGCTGCTGTCGTCACCATATTTACCCGGATGCACAACGCAAGGGGAAACTTCGCGCGTGATGATGAAGTAGAACCGGCGTGGCATGAACTCAATCGGCCGGGACGACAGCCCTGAACGGCGCTTCATCTCAGTCGCCCGGTTCGCTTCTTTCGCCACCAAGAATCGTCGTTCCGGTCACGAAAATTGGCCGGAAGGAGTCGGTGGTGAAGGCATCAACGAGCAGCCGATTTCACGAGCAAACGAATCAACCGGCGCGCTGGGGTCTAGGAGATCCTTGCCCATACACAGACGGCCCGCCACCGCTACTGCTGTGAGTCCTCTCCTGCTCCAATCGCGCTTGACCGGGCCAGAGATCAAGACGTCCGAGCGCAAGCCGTGCGAGACTGTCATCAGCCCGTGTTGGCTCCATACCAGAGGACTAAAAATAGTATGCAGCGTTCGCATTCGAGGGCAAAATAAGCACCACCACCTGCTGCCTGCTGTCGGAGTGAACTATCCACGTGGCACTTCCGCGATGCGATTTGGTTGATGGTCGGTTGATCATACACATGCTCAGTCGCCATGCTCAACGAGTATACGGCGCTTCGCAACGACGGCGGCGCAAAGCTACCCGCACAAGCGCCAACACTGACTGTGGCAGCGACAGAGCTGACGATGGAGACTCAGTCTCCTTGCCCAATAGCGGCGAGACGCAGTGTGGGCAAGCAGGGAAGGTTGCGAGGAATCGCGAGTACGAGGAGGCGTTGCGGCGGCGAGACTTCCGTGTAGTGCTGTGGATGATTGCCAATGGAGACGTCCCCGCCCACTACGAGACGGTCGGTGGTGATACGGCGCTCCTGGCCGCAATAGCTGCGAAGGACACGGAGGCAGTCAGGCGGATAGTTGCTGGGTACGTCGGCTGGAGCTTCGTGGATTGCTTCGGAGCGACTCATTGTTGCGTGTTATGCTCGACAGCGGTGTGTCCATCAATCAGCCTAACAAGCACGGCTATACACCGTTGATGAAAGCGATTGCGGCGTCCACGCCGTCACAAGTGCTACCGCACGTGACCGTCAGCCGCAAGCGACCACTAGCAAAACGCTCCAGCAGTAAATACTGCGTCACTAGCGGTTCGCATCGAGATGATAGCGTCGAGTGTTCCGATCATACCGAAGACGACGAGCCGGCGTCCGAGGACTTTGACAACAGCATGGTCGCGTTCATTTTGCAGCTAGATCCCCAGTTATCGGCGCAAGATGACTCAGGAAAGACAGCGTTCGACTGGGCTCGACTTCGACGTAATCATGCGGCTCTGCGCATGTTGGAAGCAAAGGAGAGGAGCGAGGCTCTTCACAACGCGTCGAGTTCGAATCGACAGCAGCGGATAACCGAGTGCTGGGATGTGCTTGCACGCAATGACTCCTGCATCATGACGGCATCGACATTCCTGAGTCAGTCAAGCTTCAGTGAGAAAGCGTTCATCGAATTCTTGCGATCGACAAACATTAGCCTCAAGACTTTCACCGAGGCACTCGGCGATCTCCGACGTGCTGCCTCAAAGGAGGTCGACAAGCTGAGACACAATCTTCAGTTCTTTGTCGACGTGGAGATGCGAGACGGGTGGACGCCTCTAGTCAAGTGCGCGGCGCTTGGCCACTTGACCGCTGTCCAAGAACTGTTGACCATGGGGGCCACCCTGCAGCATGAGACGCGACTCAGACATACAGCGATGACTTGGGCGTGCTTCTGCGGTCACGAAGCAGTTGTGCTGCACCTCTTACGTGTCGGAGTTGATGTCACGAAGACAACTCGAGAAGGCAGAACGGCGCTCATCCACGCGGTTTGCAACTCCCAGCCGCAGATTGTGCATCACTTGTTGATCGCACTCCGCAACTGCGCGTTCCCGAGCGCTCCGAGCGAAACTTTTGACGACGGCACCTTCAATGACAAGCACCACCGAAAGCAGCAAGGCATCGAGTGGCACAAAGTCTTCTTGGAGTTCGTCCTGCATCGAGACCATCACGGTAAGACTGCGGTGGATTATGCTGAGGAGAAGTGTGCCTTTGCATCGACTCCTGGTTCCACACGTGTCAGCTGCAGATCAGCCGACAGTGAAGACGATGTTGCGGGCTTATCTCCACCAGATCAAGTTCTCAAGCAACTTGTCACTGCCATCGACGAAGCCAAATCCCACCGCAACTATGTTATGCTCCATCGCGAGCGCACACAGCCTACCCAATGCAAGCACGAAGGCTGCGACTTCGTTGCACCAAAGGACGTGCTCCCAACACACGAAGCCCATTATTGCGTCAAGCGCACCGTCAAATGCGAGCGATGCGAGCTGCATTTTGTATTTGAGACCAAACAGCAGCACGAGGAGTCGTCATGCTTGCAGCGACTTGTTCCGTGTTCTAACCTGCAGTTCGGGTGCCACGAACGCATCACCTTCGCTGAAAGTGTCCACCACGCATCCAATCACTGCCGGAAACGACTTGTGGGGTGCCGACGCGAGTGCGGAGCCACTGTGTGCTTCGATCAGCTCGATGACCACGAGAGCAGCAAGTGTCCGCTGCGCACGGTCGAGTGTGACCAAGGATGCCTCGCGACGTTCCTCGCTCGGGACGCGAAGACTCACCTTCGCAAGCGCTGCCCCAAACGACTCGTTGAATGCATCGGCAGCTTTCATTCATTGGAGCTGGTTGAGAAGTCCAGCGCTGGGTTACAGGACACACATGGTGCCGGGTGCGGGATGCTGGTCAAGGTAGAAGACATGGCGTTTCACGTGACAACTTTGTGCGCGATGCGGAAGCATCCATGCAAGTGGGTAAACCACGGATGCGATCAGTGGATTGGCGGTGCCATGGAGGCGCGCGTTCAGCATGAGGAAAACGAGTGCAAGTTCCGTCTTGTGGCGTGTCGGAACCAAGGATGCGCGCTGAGTGGCAAGATCCCTGCTTGCTTCCTTGACGAGCACTACGCGTGGCAGTGCATGATCGAAAAAAAGCCGTGCGCCAACTCATGCCACTCGGCGAAAGGTGAAGAAGATGCTGAAGTTTGCAGTATTGAGCCTCTGGAGTTACCAGGGCACCTCCTTGCAGTGCACTGCCTAAATGACGCTGGGACGTGTCCCTTGCGCTTGACATTCTGCCCGCTGGACCTTTGTGGAAAGCGCATCCGCCTGTACGATAGTACTCGCGAAGTGATCTTGATCCCCATGAGCGCAGACGTGAGAATGGGGCGACAAGAGAGTCGTTCGATCAGCTTGAAGGCACTTCGAGAGCGAGTGAAGCGCTCAGCAAGCGTTCTGCTGATGCTGCAGCAACAGGAATGCATTCGTGACCAGGGAGGTGACCTCAAGTGTATAGATGAATCACTACTGCGCAATACAGAGGCACGCGCATACCTCGCTCATTGGCTACGTGAGTGTCAAGAGCAACTCGAGATCGAGCTACAGGAAGTGGAGGCGGAGAAGCAGGCATCCTCGATTTGTGGCACGGTGCTGAGCTTCGATGGGTCACGCCAAGTCCACTTCATCCAGTTTCCTGACGGCCGCGGCGAGTGGCGTTCCCTCATCCACCGCGAGTACGACGTCCTTGACACAAACATCAATCCAGCCGCAACAGAGCTGTCAATCATGCAAGCTTCCATTGACCCAAGGATGGCAAGTGCCCCGCAAGCTCGGTTGTTTGTCTGCGGAGGTGTTCGTGCTGATAAAGCTGCTTCCCATGTCGAACACGACTGCCCACTCCGGCTAGTTGAGTGCCCACTCAACTGCGGCCAACGCCTACCGAGCCACTCAGCGCTAGTCCACGTCGTCAAGCGCTGCAGCCTGCGCAACACTCCTTGTCGCCTCGGCTGCGGCGACGTCATGCCGTTCACTCGTCTCGCCGAGCACGAAGAGACTAGTTGCGCGCTTCGCTGCGTTGTGTGCGAGCACTGCCGCGAGTCGATACCCGTTCAATCGCTTGACGACCATGTGCGCGTGGCATGCCAAGCGCTCCCTCGTCCTTGTCGTCTTGGCTGCTCAATGCGCATCGCTCGTCGCGACTCTGCTGTTCATGAGGCAACAGCGTGCGCCAAGCGACTTGTGTTGTGCTCGACCTGTGAAGCGTACGTACTTGCAGGCGAAATCGATACTCACGCGCGCGACGAGTGTCCTCTGCGGACGTTCGGACCGTGTGAAGCGAACTGTGGGCAGCTTCTCAAACACAACCAAGTTACGCACCATTTGCTGTTTGAGTGCCGCCAGCGGGTCGTCGCCTGCTCGTTCTGTGGTGAGCACGTAGTGTTCGCGCTTCTCGCACAGCACAAGGCACTTTTGTGTGCGCAGCGTCTTGTTTTCTGCCGTCGAGGCTGCGGACAACAGCTCAAGGACATGGATGCAGACACACACGAACACGGCGAGTGCTCTCGACGACTCACGGCTTGCCCGAACCACTGCGGGATCCAGGTTCCGTTCCACCTACTCGACAGCCACTTGCAGTCCGAGTGCTCCATGCGTCCACTCGAATGCCCGCTCGGCTGTCAAGAGCGCATGCTCGCGTACCTGGTAGACGAGCACTGGAAGCGATGCTGCCAGCGTGTTGTTCCCTGTGGAACGGGCGCCAAATCGTGTGAACGCCCCATTCGGCTATGGGTGACCAATCGAAAGCTTGCGCGCTGCACTCGCCATGACGAGAGCGCGCTTTCGTTCGCTATCAAGTCCCAAGATGCCGACTTGGTCGCGTACTTCCTCCAGAACGTCGAGGACGCAGCTGGATACGCCGTCAACGTCGAGTTCTCGAGCAACGGCTTCGCGCCGCTGGTCCTAGCGGCGGCGCTGGGCAACGAAGAGATCGTGAAGCTACTTCTGCGGTTCGGTGCCAGTGTCAATATGGAGACTTCGCGCGGACGAACAGCATTGATGGAAGCGACGATGGCTGGGAACCCAGTTATAGTCAAGTTGCTGCTCGAGCACCGAGCGAACGTCTTCCACACTAATCGGATGGGCAGATGTGTGCTCTCTATGGCGCGCGAACTTGCTGCCGCCGCTAGCTCGGTCGACAGCGAGCGCCAACCCACAAAGTCTGCTGACTACACGCAAGTTCTCGAGCTGCTGGAGATTCAGGCAGCGCTGGAGCGTGATCAGCGCGCGCTCTTCGTCGCAATCGCTTGCTCCGACTACGACTGGGTCTCGAACTGTCTCAAGTACGGTCAACGACTCCGCACAAGTGATGCCAAAGCGAGCGCCAAGGTAGCTGCTAACCTCGAGGACGAGCTCGAGAACGAGTTGCGCCAGAAGCAAGCAGAAGCGACGCGCGCTCAGAAAGAGGTCGAGGTCGCGGTCCGGGTGTTTGACGAAAGTGTGGCTGATACAGAAGCCAAGACACTGGTCGCGTCCAATCTGTCGGCGCAGGTCGACAACTGCGCACGCCAAATCCAGCGTGTGGAGCAATCGCACGAGCAATCGATGACCGAGTCGAGCGCGCTGGAAGTGGACATGCTGGACTTGATCCGCGAGATTACGGCGCAGAGCGTCGCGACTCTGCTGAGCGCCGCCATTCCATCAGAGGAGGCGCTCATTGTCATGAAGGCCATCTGCCTCATGTGCGGTACTCTGCCGCGCGGACGACGTGATGCGACCGAATATAGCGACATGGAGTGGTGGAAGACAGCACAAGCGCTTCTGATGGACCGCAGTCTGCTCCGGCGCCTGCGCGGATACCGTTCGCAGCGGATTTCGACTGACGTGATGGCCAAAGTTCGCCGCGAATGCATGCGGTCGCCAGCGTTCGCGGCGTGTGCAGCAGCGTTTGAAGCTAAGATGGCTGGCAGAATGACTGGGGATGGGATGGATTCTCTGACAGGAGAGACAGCAAGCCGACGGCCGACCACAGCAGCAACTGGGAGCGGAAATGCTGTACGAGGAGACCTCGTCAACATCCTGGCCGCGTGGGTCAAAGGCGTCGAGCGAGAGTACAGATCGCAGTCGGAGCGCCAGACATTCGTTGAGCGCAAGCGCAAGATGGCGCTCGCGCTCAATGCGACCCAAGCGACGCTACAGCAGGCCTCGTTCGACATGAAGGTGGCAGCACGTTCGCTGCCGGTGCGACAACAAGAGGTCGACGTCGCGCGCTCTACGCTACAGACTGTCGAGAAGGAGCTGACTATCGCGCGCGAACGCATCAGGGCCCACCGCCTGCTGGCATATCCGGCCCTGAGTGGCCATACTCCGCTTAGCTTCGCAGCAGCAGTAGGCAACGACGCGATGGTACACATGCTGCTGGCAAGAGGAGCAAATGCAGGGTACGCGTTCGAAGAGCAGTTGCTCTGTGCGAGCTTCCTGCAGGTTATCGTGCGCGACTTCCAGTACCGAAAGAAGCGCCACCGTCTACAGAGCGAGGCTGAGGTCGCTGCTGATGGAGCAGTTGCCATCAAGTCAGACGCCGCCACCGCGGCGCTGGTGCGAAATGTCGCCCACACATTCCTGTTAGGCCACTTCCGGCGCAAGCTCACGCACTTCCGACAGACGCACCGGGTCGCACTCCATGAAGCTGTATTCAACGGCTTCCCTGAGATCGCAGAGGTGCTGCTCGCGCATGGCGCCGCGCTCTGGCAGCGCTCACACATCTTACCGTCCCGCGTGTTCCCATGCCAACCAATGGTGGCGAGCGATTCGACACCATGGCTGTCGCAGTCGGCAGCGCAACGGGTGTATCGGTCGGAAGGTTGGGTGCTGCAACCACTTGAGGCGTCCAAGACACCATCTCGACGTGCTATAAGCCGTGACGAGGGCGAGCTTGAACCTGACGGAGCTCCAATGACGTTAGACATGACGGTGCGGGTTGCAATTCAGTATTACGACTGCAAGAAGCTGCACAGCCGTAGATCTCCACCATCACATGCAAAGCCAGCACTTGCAACTTCGTCAGCAGCTGATGCGACGACCGCAGACTCATTCTACAACACCACACATGAGTACGTTTGCGCGGCGCTCGAGAAGGTGGCGACCCGCATTGCTCAGCGACGGAGTGATGTGCTTGCGAGGAAGAGCGTCATCCGCAAAAGCGCAGAGCAGCGAGCGCTTCATGATTTGCTTGAGCAAGCCATCGTTGGTCGAGACTTCCGCGTTGCCGCTGCTCTACTGGACCGTGGAGCGCACTCCGACTACGAAACGCGCGCTGACGGCATCACGGCACTCGTTGCCGCATGCATCCAGGAGGTTTACGTGACGAACGACGATGGCATCGACGTGCTCGCGGTCGAGTTTCTGCTCACTCGGACGACCAATTGCCCCTCCGTGGACTTTGAGAGCTCCACGAGTGGGCGGACAGCATTGTTGACGTGCGCACGGTTCGGAACGCGCAAGTGCGCCAATGTATTGTTCGCGCGAGGCGCTCGCGTGAACTACGCGACTCGCCTGGACGGACGAAATGCGCTGATGGAGGCAGCCCGGTGCGGGCAGCACGAGTTCGTGCGCTGGATGCTCAACATCCCTGAGGTCGACGTGCTTGCCGTCGATGCGAGTGGACGCTCTGCTCTGACTTACGCTCGCGAGGCGCGTAGTATTGACGCAGTAGCTATACTGAGCGCTGCCATGAGTGGCAATCGAGGCGGTGCGGCGGTGTCCATGACCGGCACGCTTGTCGGCATCTCACCACTCCATGGTGTTTGCAAATGGGGCTGCGGGTTTATGGCGCTTCGCGAAGACCATGAGGTATCGCACGCTCAAGTTCTCCGCGATATGTTCCCGCTCGCCCACCACGAAGAGGCAGAGTGCTCCAAGCGGTTGGTCTCATGCCCACTTGGGTGCGACGCTATGGAGGTTGAACGCGGGCTGCCACTCAGACTTGCAGGTTCCAGCATCAATGTCCAAGCTCGGTCTTCGAAACATGAGCTGCTGCTCGCGGAAGACGTGGACGACCACCTTATGCTTGAGTGTCCGCTGCAACTAGTCAAGTGCGAGAGTGTCAAGTGCGGGGTCAGCTTCCAGAGATGCGACCGAGTGCAGC
>JAADYB010000056.1:0-52417 GCA_023338075.1 Phytopythium litorale
CTCGACCAACTGCGAGACGGTCACGTGCCTCGCGGACGGCTGCGACGACGCGTACCAGTACCCGTCGGACGACGACAACACTCACACGTGTCCGTCGGGCACGAGCTTCGTGGTGACGTTCTGTCCGGGCGGTAGTGGCGGCAGCAGCAGCAGCACTTCTACCCCCACGCCGACTCCGACTGCGACGCCAACGCCGACCCCGACGCCGACGCCGACGCCGACGCCCACTCCGACGCCGACCCCGACGCCCACGTCCGGCAGCGCGAGCGCCTCGGACGACGCCGAGACGGGCTCGAGCCAGGAGGTCGAGGGCGAGGCGCTCGACGGCAGCTTCTCGCTCAACTCGACGTCCAGCGCCAGCACCGACTACTCGACGGGCTCGAGCGCCAGCAACGCCGACGAGGACTCGGCTGGCGTGGCCACGGCCGCCGACACGGACTCGACGGCCGCCACGGACGACTCGACGGTCACGACCGCCACCACGACGGACGACACGACCGACGGCTCGGACAGCGGCACCATGGAGATCAGCGTGCAGTCGTCGGACTCCAGCACCTCGAGCTTCGGGCTCATCTTCGCGTCCGGCATCGCCGTGGTCGGCATCGCGGCCGGCGGCTTCATCTACGCCGTGCGCCAGAAGAAGAAGAAGCTGGAGGCGGAGGCCAAGAGCCCCGGCCCGCAGCACACGTCGCGCGAGGTGTCGGTGCTCATGTCGACGCCCGGCGCCGTCTTGTAGGTCCCAGTACCTCGTGCAGGAGCGCCGCTCCGTCCCCAGGACCTCGGCAGAGCGGAGGAAGCGCTGCCGTCCCGGTCACGAGGACCCTTTGCTCGCACTGACGCCTCTTGGAAGGGCAGTGCAGCGCGTCCGTGCCTGTTGCTCTCTTGAATCCGTTGGCGCTCCCTTCCCGTTTTGTACCATTAGCACGACGCGTCTTGCTTGTCTGTCTGGTGCGTCGCTTCGGTCGCAGCCTCTTGCCTCGAGAGGGCAGCCACGCGCGCGACGCCTCACGTCTCACGCCTCACGCCTCACGCCTCACGCCTCACGCCTCACGCCTTGGGCCTCAAGTCGCCGCAGCCCACGAATGATGGAGAGCGAGACGGTGGCGAGCGAGACAGAGGCCCAAGCGGAGGTGACGCTCACGCGCGCCATGGTCAGCGCGCGCCTCGGCGTGCTCGGACGCGACCCGTTTTCGCAGGCGCACGTGTTCACGACGGCCGACCTGTCGGCGCTCTCGCTGTCGGACCTCGACGCCCTGCACGCCTTCCCGCACGTCCAGGTCTCACTCTCTCTCTCCACCTATTGCCCTCTCCTTGGTCTAACACTCTCGCTGGCAGCACTTGGCGTGTCGGCGCAACCGGCTCACGTCGCTCTCGCCGCTCAAGCACCTGCCGGTGCTGCTCTCGCTCGACGCGGCCGACAACCAGCTCACGGACGTCCTCGGTAACGTTGGCTGCCGCGGTGGCCGCTGTCGGTCTCCGTCGAGTGCTAACGCCGCCGCTCCACCCCGCCGCAGACTACGACGTGCCCAGATGCTCACGCGCGCGCCAGTGGGAGGGCGGCGCGCGCTGGGTCGGCTCGCTGCTGCGCCGCGCCGACCTGTCGGGCAACCGCGTGGCGCGGCTGCCGGCCGGGCTCGCGCGCGCGCACCCGTTCTTGCTCGAGCTGCGGCTGGCGCGCAACGAGCTGGCCGACGCCGCCGGGCTCGCCGGCCTGCGCTTCCTGCGCGTGCTCGACCTCTCGCACAACCGCCTCACGTCCACCCGCGGACTGCTCGCCCTAGACGACGGCGGAGAGGACGGAGAGGACGGCGCTGGGCAACCGCTGCCGGCGCTCGAGACGCTGCTGCTCGCGCACAACGCCGTGTCAAGCGTCGAGGGCGTCGCGGCGCTCCCGCGGCTGCAGCACCTCGACGCGTCCGCCAACCCGCTCGCCAGGCTCGCCGAGCTCCAGGTGCTCCGCCGCTGTCTGCCTTGTCACGGCGGTCGAGCGGAGAACTGACGCGCATGACCGGCCTACTCGCACAGGACTGCCGGACGCTGCAGCGCCTGGAGCTGCGCGACTGCGCGGTGGAGGACGTGCGCGAGCTGCAGGCGCTCGCGGCGCTGCCGCTGCTGGGCGAGCTGTCGCTGCGCGGGAGCCCGCTGGCGGCCGCGCACGGCGGCTTCTACCGCGCGCGCGTGCTCGTGCGGCTGCGGCAGCTGCGCCTGCTGGACGGCGAGCTCGCCACGGCGCGCGAGAAGGTCAAGGCGCGCGCTATGCACGGCCAGGAGCACGCGTCTCGGCGCGCCGTGGCGGCCAAGCACCTGCCCACGGCCGAGTTCGTCGACTTCCTGTACGTCCCGCCGGTCAGGAGCGCGCGGGTGCGACTCGTGAGGCGCTGACTGGTGCTGTCCGCAGGCCGCCGCTCGAGTTCGAGGACGACGACGAGCCCGTGCGCGTGGGCTGAGACCAGAGAGGCGAGCGAGAGAGGAGAGAAGAGAGAGGAGAGAAGAGAGAGAGGAGAGAAGAGAGAGAGGTGGAGACGCTCCATCGAGCCTGGCAGACGGCCGGTCGCCGTGTCGTGCGCTACGATATGAGCCGCCGCCGCGAAGCTAACGCCGCCACGGGCGCCAAAGGCCACCGCCGCCTGCGCCTCAACTCCAGTTGCGACGCTGTTTGACGCGCCGGTGGTCAGTCGCGGGTGCGGCGCCGCCGCTTGGGGCCCCGTCGCCCTCCCACTCGCGCCTGTTACCTCACACCCACGCGCGGTGCCGTCCATCAGTCTCCCCGCTGGGATCGGCCCATGCGGCCAGTCGCGCCGGCCTCATGGCCACGAGCGCTGGCGACCGAGCGTTACCGCCGCCGCCACAGTACGCGGGGGTTGCTGACGCACACTCTGGCGCCTGCTTCAGCCGCTGGCCGCCTCCACACGCGCGTCCTCGTCAACCAAACGTTTCGCCTCCGCTGGCGGCGGGCACGCGGCTGCTGCGTGGAAGGCGCGCCATCAGATGCCATGGACGCCATGCTGGATGGCATGCAGACCGTTTAATGAGTCGTTACTCGGTAGGATACAGCGTACATCATGTATTTGATCGGGATGATGCCAGGGGATGGTGCCCCATTCGCCGGTCGAATACAGCGCACACCCAATCGGCGCCGCCTTTTCCGCCAATCCGCGCGGAGACACCATGAACTTGATCGGGAGGTCGAAATCTCAGTCGCCGTTTCCCGTGATCTTCTGCGGTACATCCTGCCGTAAATCATCGGCGTCGAGATGATGGGATGGCGGCGGAGACGCAGGTGGCGGTCGCCGTCGCCGCTTGACGCACGAGGCGCTCGCCCCACCCGCTGGGTGACGGTCCCGCCCGGACGGAGGCCGCCGCTGTGTGCAGCCTGAGCCGCCGGCCGGTGGGTGGCGGCAGTTGGCTATCTTTACCCTCCGCCGGGAGCGTTTCCGCGAGGGATCCCGAGCGACGCGCGCGGTTCCGGCCGCGTTCCCGCGTCCTCTTCGCAGACGGGAGAAGCTCACGCCTGCTCTCGCCGCATGCGCGCACAACCGTATCGCGCGCCCGGCGACGCGTGTTCCACCCCGGCTTGCGGGCGTCTGTGGCGGCTCTCCCCCGCGACGACCGGCGCGCGGACCAGCCGCAGGAGCATGGACCGCGACGGAGACTACCGCGCGCTGGCCACGCCGCTGGCCGCCGACAGGGACCGCCGGCGCTCGCTCGCGCTCTCGGGCTCGTTCGCGTCCTCGGCCTCGAGCGACGCGTACCACTCGCGCAGCCACTCGCACGCGCTGTCGGCCATCCTGGGCGGCCTGCCGCCCTCCGCGCCGGCGCTCGGAGCCCCAACGCGCGCGTCGGCGTCCGCGGCGTCGCTGTCGCCGGCGACGACGTCGCTCAGCCAGTGGCGGCGCACGTCGGGCAGCCTCGCGGTGCAGCTCACGGCGGCGGGCGACGGCGACAAGGACAAGGAGGCGGGCGAGGCGCTCGGCCGCGCGTCCTCCTCGGACGACGACTGGGACGCGCCGCGCGCGCGCCGCCCGAGACGCCGCCGCCTCGCGCGCAAGCTGGCGTGGTGGGGCGCGGCGCTCGCGCTGTACCTGGCGCTCTTCTGCCTCGCGTTCGCGCTGCCGGCGCCGCTGCAGCCGCTCGCGCCGGTCGTCGGCGGGTCCCTGCTCAGCGTGCTCGCCTCGCTCTTCGTGTGCCTCTCGCACGTGCTGGGGCGGTCGACGCCCGCGCCTCGGCCGTCGGCGGCCAGCAGCCCGGCGGCCAGCCGCGCGATGGACGCGGCCGACTGCCGGTACCCGAACCAGCTGCTGGTGCACGTGGCCGTGTGCGAGCTGGGCCTCGGCCTGCTCGCGCTCGTGCACGTCTTCCGCTACTGCAGCGTGGACGGTGCGGCCGTCACGTGCCGCGCCATGAGCTCCCGCGCCTGCAGCGCGTCGGTGGCGCTCGAGATGTTCCTGCTGCTCGCCAGCGTCGGCTGGTTCGGCGCCGCCATCGTGCACCTGTTCGTGTCGGTCTCGAACCCGTTCGCCAACTACCGCGCGCAGCTGCGCGTGTACCACGCGGCGGTCTGGTCGTGCTCGGCGCTGCTGGCTGTGCTCGTCCCCGTGGTGCTCTACTCGGACCGCTCGCAGGCCGCGTACGACATGACGCGGCCCGAACTCTGCCGCGCCGTGGCGCTGTCGCTGCCAATGCTGCCGCGCGTGGCGGCCGATTCGACGCGCGACCGGGTCGTGGGCAACTGGCAGCGGCTCAACATGGCGTACTGGGGAGCCGTCTTCCTCGTGGTCGTGCTGCTCGTGGTCGCGGCGCAGGCCATCCTGGTGGTCGGCTGGTGGCGCTCGAACAGCGGCACGGTCATCGCGCTCAAGGCGCGGCGCCGCATGATGAAGCGCATGACGGTCTACGTGCACACGCTCAACGCCACGTGGCTCGCGCTCCTGGTCACCTTCTTCGCCTTCCGCTCCGACACGCGCGCGCTCGCCCACGTGCCAGTCATGGACCGAGACGCCGCCGGCACGTACCGAGGCGTGGACGCCATGAGCGCGGCGTTCTACTACTCGCTCGCGGCCAAGGGCTTCTTCACGTGCGTCGTCTGGGTCGCCGTCAACAAGCGCGACCGGACCAGCAGAGCCTGCGTGCTGCGCGCGTGTCGGCGGGTGACTCAGTGGGTCTCGCGCTGCCTCCCGTGCTGCCTCCACCGGGGTCGGGTGTTGGAGCGTGACGCGGACGCTCTGATGGATGGACTGGACCCGGACATCGACAGCCGCGTCGCGACGGTTTGCTCCGGCGCGGCCGGCGACAACTTCCGCGCGTCGCTGGCCGCTCTGGAGGCCGCGAGTCCCCCAACTGCTGCGTCGGCCCCGATGGTCCGCGGCGAGCTGGCGTCCGCCTCGTCGTCCTCGTCGTCGTCCTACTCGTCGACGTACTCGTCGTCGGACCAGCGGGCCAAGTCGTGGGCGTCGGAGAACAACGAGACGCTCCAGCGCGAGATCATCTACTACACGGTCTGCGGCATCACCAAGTCAATCCTGCGCGCGGCACAGCGGGCCCGAGAGGCCGAGGCGTCGTCCTCGGTGCAGCAGCTGCTGGTCGGTGCCGGCCGCGACTCGGCCTTCGCCAACAACCCGACGCTCGAGCACGTGCAGGCGCTGCGAGTTCAACAATCGCCGCGCGCGTATTGTCTGCGCGGCCACGAGGTCCCCTCCGCTCGCACTCGCTCGACAAGCGACCAAGGCCGCCAGCCGAGCGGCGGGGACGGCGACGGCGACTCGGAGCGGATCCCGCGGCGCTTCTCCATGTACCCCGTCTCGCAGGTGCCGTTCGAGCTGTTCGAGTCGGAGATCGAGCTCCAGAGCCACGGAGCGACCGCTGCGCTCGACAATGCCGAGCCAGCCGAGCAGCCGTCGCCGTCGACGCCGCCAGTGATGGAGCCTCCGACGTCGGACCCGTTGGCGCTGTCGAGTCGGCGGCGGTCGGCGCTGTTTGCGTCGCGGCGGCTGTCGCTGACGACCCGCGAGGCGCGGAGCGCGTCGCTGTCGATGACGCTGCTGGACGCGGAGCCCAAGCCGAAGCTGTTCATGGACTTTGCGCCGCGCGCGTTCCGCGAGGTGCGCGAGGCCTTTGGGCTGTCGGAGGCGACGTACCTCGCGAGCTTCCGCTCGACGGCCAAGGAGCGCGTGAGCGCCGGCTCAAGCGGGGCCTTCATGTTCTTCACGGGCGACAACGCGCTGATCGTCAAGAGTATGCGCGCCAAGGAGTGCCGCGCGCTCGTGCGCATGGCGCCGGCGTACGCGGCGTACATCACGGCGCACCCGGCGTCGCGACTCATCCGCGTGTTCGGGTGCCACCGGCTGCGGCTGTACGGGCGCAGCTTCTACTTCGTCGTGATGGCCAACGTGCTGCATAGCGCGCAGCACTGCCCAGCGGTCAGCGAGAAGTACGACATCAAGGGCTCGTGGGTCGACCGCCGCGCGCGTAGGCCACAGCGGGGCGAGCGCGCCGAGTGCGCCGACTGCCACGCGCCGTTCACCGTCGGAGACGTTGGCTCGCGCCGGTCGGGCAGCAGCTCGCAGCGGCGACACGTGCACGTGGCGGACACGGTGCTCAAGGACCTGGACTTTGCGCGCGAGCTGCGGCTGCCGGAGGCCGCGCGACAGACGCTCGTGGCGCAGCTGGCGGCCGACAGCGCGTTCCTCAAGTCGATGGGCATCATGGACTACTCGCTGCTCATCGGCGTGCACTCGTGCCGGTTTGGAGCGGACGCGGCGGCGGTGGCCACTCGAGACGGCGGCAGTGGCGGCGATGCCGCCGGCTGGCACCTGGCCCCGCTCGTGGGCGAGGCGGCCGCTCCCGGAGAAGCCACGGAGGTTTACTTCGTGGGCATCATCGACATTCTGCAGGAATGGGACTGGGAGAAGAAGCTCGAGCGCGCCGGCAAGGTGCTGATCGGCAAGTCGTCGCGCGGCATGTCGGCCGTGGCCCCAGGCTGGTACTGCCGGCGGTTCCAGGCGCGCGTCGCGCAGCTGCTGGTCGGCGGGCCGCCGCCCGAGGAGCTGGCCGAGGAGCTGGCCGAGGTGGAGGAGGACCGGGCGGCGGGAGACGGAGGGGACGAGCTCGAGGAAGAGATCGCTGGCGACGGACCCGACGCGGTCGTGTAGCGATGGACCGAGCGGATCTGGTTGAAGCGGGTCTTTGATGTTGGATTTCGGAATGTATTATAATGGTTTCCCTCTTTTATTTGCAGCGCTTGGATTGGCCGAAAAAGAAGGGGAGCGAGGTGATTGGTCGAAACCAGAGACCGACATTCTTGCTTGACTCGGATCGTCTCGAGGTGGTCCACACCATGATTGTGCACTGACGTCACCATCCGGGATGGACAAGAGACGGGACTTCAGTTTCGAGCCTGAGCCAGTTCGCGCTTCAGAAGTCCGACAACAGAGTGATTCACGACATCCGTTCAGCCCCGCAGCCGCCAACTCGAACACCCCCCCTGACCGTCATGTATCAACGCCCCGCTATCGATCCTAACGCCGCGCGCGACAGCCTTCAGCGATGCCGTTCGGGGAACGCTCGAGGCGCCGCCGCCGTCGCAAGTCCGACCAGTCGGATTTTTTCCCCTCTTTGCGGCGGCTCTGCGCTCGAAACCGGCGGGTCGTCGGTCGCGCGTGCAGCAGGCGAATAGGATGCCGGCAGCGTCCATCAACCATGTTTGTAACATCGACTATTGCAGTGATGTTTACATATTCACGCAAAACATTACAATAATGTATCATGCATTCTTCCATTTCATACAGGTCGTAGCTCGTCGTGCTTTGCTGTGCGAGAGCCGGCCGCCCATCTCCTTTTCCGCTCGTCCGGCATTGCGCGCGGTCGCGCGGTCGGTGGCTCGCTCAGTCTCCAAAGGCCAAAGGCTCTTCTTCGGCGTCCGTGTGGCCCTCCGAGTCCGGTCGTCTGTTGCTCCGTTCTTCGTTCGTGCGCTCGTGGTCCCTCCCCCTCTGGCCGCCGCACTCCCCAACTTGCCGCGCGACCGCCAGCTCCTAGCTCCAGCAGGACCCTCGGACCGCCATGCAAGTACTCCGCCCGCAGACCGCGCTGCTGTTGGCACTCGCGGCGCTCGCGACCGCGTCCGGCACGCAGCTCCAGGTCGTCAACAAGTGCGACGAGACCGTGCAGCTGTACGACAACTCGGCCACCGAGGCGCTCTCGCCCGGCGGCACCACCCAGCGCACGCTCGCCCAGGGCTTCCTCGGCATGTTCCGCAACGGCGTCAGCCCGCAGGCCACTCGTACGTGCGCTCGCCCCTCGATCGCTGCAGTTCCTCGCCATTTCTAACGCTCGGACGCGCTCGTGCAGTCGCCGAGTTCTCCATCACGGGCGGCTTCGTGTGGTACGACATCAGCATCATCCCCACCGGCCCTCTCAGCGGCGTAAGTGACGCACGACGTTTTGCTGTTAGTGTGGCGGCTCCCGACCGATCGGACACGGAACTGACCACGCGTGTGCTCTCGAACAGCCCGAGTACTGCCCGGACCTGGACGCGTGCAAGACGCTGACGGGCGGCGTGGGCTACAACACGCCCATGTCGATTCAGACGAGCTGCGCCACCGTCACATGCATGCAGGACGGCTGCGCGGACGCGTACCAGTTCCCCAAGGACGACGGCAAGACCCACGCGTGCGATGACACGGCCAGCGTCACGCTCACGTTCTGCCCCGGCGGGAGCGGCGGCTCCACGCCTGCGCCGTCGCCCACGACCAGCGCTCCGACTCCGTCTCCGACGCCGTCGCCCACGCCATCGCCCACGCCGTCCCCCACGCCGTCCCCCACGCCGTCCCCCACGCCGGAGCCGACAACGGAGGCCCCCACGCCAGAGCCGACAACGGAGGAGCCGACGCCGGAGCCGACGACCGAAGAGCCGACCCCCGAGCCGACTCCCGAGCCATCCGAGTCGTCATCGGCGTCCACGAGCGCTGACTCGGACCTGTACGAAGCCGTGAGCACCAACTCTTCGTCGTCGGCCTCGGTCGACTCCTCGGTCGACTCGTCCTTCGACTCGTCTGTTGACTCGTCCGTGGACGCCTCGGCGAGCTACGGCGACGACGATGAGGTGGCTGGTGAGGCAGACGATGAGGACGACGACGTCGTCGAGGACACCCCCACCTCGAGTCCGCCGTCGTCGGTCTCGTCCGAGAGCACCACGAGCACAACCAACATTTCGAGCAACAAGGGCAGCGGCAGCGCCGAGAAGGCGACCACCAAGACTTCGAACGAAAATACGGGCCCGACGGTGTACGTGGTCGGCAGCATGGGCGCCGCCGCCGTCATCGCGGCAGTTGCGGCTGTCGTCGTCGTGCGCAAGAAGAAGCAGGAGCTCGAGAACGACGAGCCCAAGATGTCCATCTACGCCACGGGCGACGGCCTCGTGACCCCGATCGACAACATCACGGTGCTGTAAACAGTTGGGCCGTTGGTGGATCAGTGGCGGCGTCGCCGTCCCGGAGCGGACGGGTCGAGTATTGTGTAAGGCGTGCCAGGAGGCGACGCGCACCGTTGCTTGTTAGATGTGCATGTGTGTGCTGCCTCGCCAAAGACCGAAGGCTTCAGAGCAGCGCACGATCTGATGAGCAGGATCGTTTTGGGACTCGACAGAGACAAGAGAATGCAATCTTCATCTTCGACTAGGGACTTGGCATTCGCATTGGTGGAGACGGTGATGGCTCGAGGAGCTTGGCCTGATTCCGCCGCTATTTTTGCCCCACGGCCATCGACACACGCGCCAAAACTGACACAGCGCATTCGTCTGGATCGCTCCCGCGATTGCCAACGACGGACGCCACCAAGCTCTCGGCATGGCGTGTGTCTCGGCCTCCAGCGATACCAGTGACTTGGTCGAGTCGCTCACACCACAGCCGTCGCCGCCACGCGAACCCATTGACATGAGCGCGCTCGAAGACCTGCACGTGCTGCTGGAGCTGGATCCGGGAGCCGAGCGCGTCACTCTCCGCAGCAAGCAACTGACCGACGTGTCTGCTGAGATAGAGTTCCTTGGTGCACACTTCCCCCAGCTGCGGCACCTGGACTTGAGCGACAACGCTCTCTCGTCCCTACCGGCGGGAGTAGGGCAGAAGCTTCCGAGGCTTGTCGCGCTGGACCTGTCCAACAACGCGGTCGTGTTCCCAAGCCCCGAGGCGCTTGCCGCCTCGCTTGGAGCTTGTGCTCGACTCAAGAGCCTCAGCGTGCCGCTCGCGGGTGGCGCCGAGGACGAACGGCGCTTGCTCGAGCTGCTTCCGGGTCTTCGGATCCTCAACGGCGTGCCTCTGTGTCAGTCCGGAGCACTTGAGGCGGATGCGAGCGCCGGAGCTTCCGGTCCGATCTCGCCACAGGCCAAGCGGGATCTGCGGCTGCGCTTCCAGGCGATCAAGCACGTGCATTCGCTCACAGAAGAGGGCTCGCAAAGCAGCAGCAACGGCGTAGGCGTCGTTGTGAGGCAAAGCCGCACACTCATGACGACCAAAGGCAACAGTAGCAGCGTGCGACCGCGTGAGTTGCTCGCGAGTATCTCGGACGACCGCACAGACTGGCGAAAGCTGCTCAAGGGCAAGACGCTAGGCGCATCGACGACCTCAAGCTCCAAGCGAAGCGGGTCGTCGCTGATTGAGGCTGCGAGTCAGGCGCGGTCGATGCCTCCTCCTCCTCCTCCTCTTTCTCCTTCGTCTCACGCCCCAAGCCAGTCGAAAACGCCATCGAGGCGGCAACGAGCCGAGCAGCACCTGCTGTCGACGGAGGCGTTCCTGGAGGAGCTCAAGAGCGTCGTCCGAGCGTTCCACGTGTGCGAAACAGGCAAGAACGACGGCCGCAGAGCACAGGAGACGCTCGCCATGTTCGAGCAGCTCGACAAGCACGTCGAGCGACTCGCTGAGCAGCTCGGGGCCCAGGAACGCGACGTTCTCGAGCGAACGCCAGACGAATCGAGCCAGCAAGACGCTCGAGAATCGGTCCTGCGAACGCGGTGGAGTCTGTTGGAGTTGTGTGGCGCCTTTGGAGCTGAGAAAGCTAGCCAAGTCGACGGGAACCTTGGTAGCGCGTTGTCGCGGCTACTGCGACTGCAGAAAGAGGTGCTCACGGCGCTCCAGGATGCGAAGAAGAGCACTCAGTCGTTGACTTCGCGGCCAAGTGAGGATAAAGGAGCTGTAGTGATAACTCCGGTGACTGGGAAGGGAGCGAAGCAGTCGTCAGAGTCGACCCAGCAGCAGCTCAAGGTGCTCCTGGACGTGGCCGAGAGCCTCGAGAACGATCTGGAGGAGCTGCAGCTGCAGTTCCAGCAGGAGAAGGCGCGGCGCGAGCTGTTGGAGCAGGAGAACACCGCGCTGAAGCGGCAGCTGCAGTCCGTCTCCCCCGTTGCTGTCGATTGTGGCAGCTCCCAGGCCACCTCAACGGGAGGGAATCCAAGCGCTATCAGCAAGTCTTCAACCTCTCATCGCATCGACAAAGCCACGAAGGAGCCCCCAGCTCGATTGTGGCAGCGAAAGTCACTGCAAGACGACGCGAATGACCAAGTCCGAGCGGTGGAGCCAACATCCGATGATCCCAGTCGGAATCTCACGATCAAAGGTGCTGCGGACGCTCAAGAAGCCACGAAACCCTTGGCTCCTGCTCCACAAGCGTCGGTGTCGGTGCTGTCCTCTGCCCAGACCGCGATCGGTGTGCGCAGCCTGACGCTCAAGCAGCTTCTCGATCTTCTGCGCAGCATCCTTCAGTCCAAGAGCAAGAGCGATGCGCGGGGGCCCGCCAGTGGCGCGCCTCGCGAGACGCTGGAGCAGCACATGTACACGTACCTCAACACACGGTTCGGCCTGCCCAAGCTCATCGTGGACTACGCGAGCGCAATTTGGAAGGCCAGTGAGCAGCTAGCGGCGCGAGACAACGAGGTCGCCGTCTTCCTGGCTTTGCTACGCAACCACCTGGACGAGGGCTTTCTCACCATCAAGCGCAAGCTGCAGCGCGCGCTCGCCGACTTGCTGCGCGCGTATTTGCAGTCCAAGCACCCGCTCAAGCCCGAGTCGGCAGTCACGGCGCTGCTCAAGGCGCGGCTTGGTGGCGTCATCTTCGAGGACGAGTGGACGGAACTGCTCACCTACCTCTACGAGCCGCAGGATGTGCGTCAAGACTGGTTTGGTGCGGTTCTGATGGTGCGCTGCTGACCTGGGATGTTCTTGTTGCCATTCGATCAGAGCGCGGCGCTGCTTCGACTGGTCAAGAAGCGCAGCGAGGCTTTCCAGGCCAGTGTGAACCACCAGCGGCAGCGGCAGAAGGCGACCGCGAGTCGGCGCAAGAGCCCCGTCGCCATCCCGTACGCGTTGTTCGAGCACGTGCTGCTCACGTACCAGTTGCAGGGCCGACTCAAGCTGCTCGAGTCCTTCCGCGCCGAGTTTGACAAGCTCGATGTGGATCATGTCGGCATCCTGTCGAGGGTAGGAGCATTCACTGCTCAACGACATTGATCTGGTCCATCCTGACTTTGATTGTCTGGATGGCGATGTGAGCGTAGGACGCGTTCGTGACGCTCGTCGGCCGCGTGGCGCCTTCCAAGGTGTGGACGTGACCCTCTTAAGAGCGCGGATCGAAGTCTCGTTGCTCACCATTGTGCCTGTGCGGTATGCCAGGTGGACGCCGACTTGCAGCAGCTCGTGGAGACACTGGACCCTTGCCACCACGACGTCGTCACGTTCTCCGACGCGGTCGCGGCGCTGCTGCCTGCTATCCGTGGTGGCAGCAAGCGGAGCAGGTGATGCATCGCACATGCAATGAGGTATTGAATGAACACAGCAGCAGCAGCAGCAACAACAACAACAAGTCTTCATCAACTCGAGAGTCCAATACTCTGTCTGTCTCGCAGCGTCCATTTTGTGCTCAGTATCCGAGCTCAAACACGTGCCAGAAGCGATCGCTTTCGCTGCTCTGTCGCTCCACCGCGATGTCAACGCTGCCGCTTCCTCCTCTTGCGATGTCTGACAGTGCGAACAGCTTGTCCGCATGGTGTCGTGACGCGTTCACGATGCGTTGATCATCCAGCGAGCAATTCGCGCCGATCCAGACAAAGCACTCCAGACGATGCGGAGCTAATGACGATGGCCAGACGAGCAGGAACGCGTCCTGCGGAGTGAGGTCCTCGGCGTCGTATTGCTCGAGTCGTTCCCACTCGCCGTCCAAACTCTCCGTACGCTCGTCGCTTCCCAGGGATTCGAGCACGAACAGCAGTGGCGCCTCCGAGTCGCCCATCGCTCCATGGCTTTCGTCGCGAGTGCTCATGGTGTCTTGAGGTGCGTCGGTGGTTAGCGATCGCTGGTTTCTGGCCACAACATCGTCCAAATACCACTTCAACTCAGTCGCGTACTCGAACCGATCGCCGTCGCTTCCCTCTGGTCCACGAACGTCAACAATCTGCAGCGACGCGTCTCCATCGCTCGACGTGGTCACCATCGTTGTAGATCTGGCTTGAGCGACAGCAAAAGCCTTCACGCGCGCTGCGCTTTCAACCAGGCGTCTTGCAACCATCGCTCCATCTTCGATGTCGCACTTGGCACCAGTCCAGACTACCACCGTCGCATCGCCTGGCCGCTGGAACACGAACACGCCTTTGGACCAAAGCTCGGCCGCGACGCTGCTCTCGTCCGTCCAGCGATCGTCGACGTCGCCGCAGCGCTTGAGTACGAGCGTGCGCTGGTCATGACTCGCGTGCGGCGCGAGGCGGAAGAGGCCGTTCAGCACGCGCGGGTTGCTGCCGGTCGTGAGGAACCCGTCGAGGTCCCGTCCCCACTGGATGAGCTGGCACAGGAACGCCGCGTTCGGGCTTGAGATGGCTCGGCGGTGCTTGACGAATGCCATGGCGTCGCGGAACGCCATGGCGCGGTCTACCATGACGAACGCGATCGCGACGGCGCAGCTTCGGGAGACGCCTTGGTGGCAGTGAACCAGCACCTTGGGGCCTGCGGCGAGGCGCTGGCCCTGTTCCTGGCGGCATCGGGCGATGAAAGGCACGAGCTGGAAGAGCAGGAACGGCGACAGGTCCTCGCGCGTGTCGTCGCGCAACGCCAGTCGGAGCCGAACGCGCTCGCCGTCCTCGTCGGTGTCCACACCGGTGAGTTCGGCGCAGCAATCGATCACGTGTGTGATGCCGAGTGTGTCCAACGCCGCGCGGTCGTTGGCCACGCGCAGGTTGCTGACGAACAGGAAGCCGTCGAGGATTTCCGAGCAGACGTCGGCATGTTCGTCCAGCACGCGGGCCTTGCGGACGCTCTCGGGCTCAACGTAAAGGGACGAAGGCGGTCGAGCCGTGAGGATACCGCAGCCATCATCGCTCTTCCGCTCGGGAGCCAGCGGGGCTGGCGATGAAGCCGACTCGGCGACGCCTTCACGAACGATGCAGTGGGCTGGTAGCTGGTCCAACTGCGTCACTGCCGGCAACGACAAGCCAGTATCCGAGGGTGCTGACTGCTCGTGAAGGGGCTGGATTGAGTTGCTCGCGGCCTTGGTAGCTGGATGGTTGCTCGGCTTGCCAATCGCCCGCGACGGCAGCACACCAGCGAAGTCCGCAGTCCTTGACTGCGCCTGCCCCATGCCTGCTGCAGCCCGCTCGGTTGCGGCGGTTGGTCAAAGGGTGTGTCTGGAATCCCCGCGTCGCCCTCGCTCGCCTCTATTCTTGGCCAGCAGGCTCGCCGATGCATCACTGTGTCCTGTCCTCCCAACTTCTGTACATGCTACCTACCCTACCTAGTTTCCTACGCAACCTTCTCTACAATGCGCGCGAGCCCTGTGGCGTCGCGGGGTCGTCGAGCTCCACGAACGACAGCGTCGGCGAGCTCGAGCGCGGCTTGTGCCAGTGCGCGGCCTCCCACTTGAGTGCGAGCGTGCGCCAGTGACGCGCGACGATCGCCCCCAGCACGATGACCACGGCCGTGGCGCTCAGAGCCACCACGACGATCACCGCTGAGGAGTTGCTGTCCGCTGCGGCGTTGCCATTGTTGCTAACCTGCTGCTCGCTTCCGGACTGGGAAGAGGCGGTGGCGGACGCCGTCGACCGCGCGTTGGTCGGCGTCTCGGCGTCGGACGCGACCGAAGACGAGTTGGAGGCTGCAACGCCTTCGTCCGCGTCGAGGCCGCTGCCGCTGCCACTCGCCGATCCGAGCGGGATCCAGTCGCTGCTGCCGCTGCTGCTGCCGGACGCTGAAGCGGACGCGTCCGAGGGACAGAAGATGACCTCGAACGAGACGCCCGCGGCGCAGCTGTGCGTCTTGTCAGGCTGGTCCGGGTACTGGTACGCGTCGTCGCAGCCGTCGGCCAGGCACGAGAGCGTGCGGCAGACGCCTTCGGTCGGCTCGCTCGGCACGATGCGCATGGCCACGTTGAAGCCCTGGCCGCCCGTCACCTCCTTGCACTCGTCCAGGCTGCTGCAGGAGCCCGGCTGGCGGCCACAGCGAGCAGTTGGGTGGTTAGTGGGCGTCCGCTGCGGGCCGGCGCGAACGGCAAGCACGTACCCCGCCGAGCGGCCCCGCCGGGATGATGGAGATGTCGTACCACGTCCTGCTCCCGTCCACTGCGAACTCGGCCACTGCGCGCGCCAGGCCAAGCACAAGAGCGCCACAGTGTCAGTCTCTGCAGATAGCGTCGCGCCATGGCCACGAGCAGCAGCAGGGCGGACGTACGCGTGGCGTCGTTGGTGACGCCCGCGCGGTAGGCCGCGTTGTCGCCGGCCGCGAGCTGCGTCGAGTAGGCCGCGCCCGAGGCGACCGCGCGGCTGGCGCTGCCGTCGTACCACACGACGGCGTCCGCGCACTCGTTCACGAAGTGGATGGTCGTGGCCGTCGCCTCCGTCGTCTCCATCCGCATCAGCAGCAGTAGCAGCAGCAGCAGTAGCAGCAGCAGCAGGTGAGAAGCCGCCGGCAGTCGACGCGCCGCCATGACGAGCGCGTCCTGGTGAGCGGTAGCGAGCGTCCGCTGGCCGGTGGGTGCGGGACGAGGCGCCGCGGGAAGAACAGCGAGTGGTGAGGCGCTGGGTCGCGGCATTGCGGGCGGAAGGACGCGGCGATCGGCGGGAGGACGCCCATCCATTGCCCTCCATGTCACGCCATGGTCGAGTCTTCCTTGAAGGGCGGTGGAGGAGAGGGGGTACCGTTTAGGGGGTACGCGTGTACAGTAGGTAACGGCAGCGTTCTTTCCCTTGGAGCTGTTTTTGTCCAATCAGCCATCAATTGGTAGGGGTCGGTCACTGATATATTTGAGAACACGACGTGCTGGACGCTTTTGTGAGCAATTGACCACACATCGGATGTTGGAATAAGGCGTATCTCATGAGTAACCGCGTCGGATACGTGAATGTAAACCGTTTAGGGTTGCAGAAGGTTACACGCCTTTTTCCTGCACATCGTCATGAACTGTGGACTTCAGTCGGTGGCGCAAGTGTGCGGGTCAAAATGGCGTGCTGCTTGATGCCTGCGATGGATTTCCGACGGACCGAACGAACGCGGCGGCCAGCCACTCGACATGGCTGCCGCATCCTTCTCGCATGGCTTGGGTTCTTTCGATGGAAGACAACGCCAATCGGCACCCGTTGAACACATCCTGGTTTTGCCAGACACCACGGCTGTTGCGTTGCTGCCTCTCGCTCGACAAGTCGGCCGGCACAAAAGAAACACGCCAGCGACAAGCGAACGGAGAACAACTGCAACAGTTGCAGTCGCTCGCTCGATGCGCGCAAATGGACACGAGCCACGAGTGGTGGAGTTGCCGTGAGGCAGCCAATTTGGTAGGCGCGGCGTGGTGCGAGCGTGGTGCGAGCACTCCTGTGTTGCTGCAGGAACCTCCATGTCCTGACCGCAGTGCACCAAGAACCTTCATGAGGCTCTCTGCCGGCGCACAAGTCGCAGAGACCTCCTTCTTCAACACATGTCACTATCGGATCATCGTCACTCAAATGAATCCGTCGCGAAACAAGGTGAAACGCAAGATCAAAACGCGGTGATCACCAATGCGCATCCACATCTGACGGATACATTCTACAAACACCCCCCACCGACCGACTGAAGCAAGAGGACATGGCGACGGCGGCCGCCCCGAGTGCGCTGCAGGTGCCGGTGATCGACGTCGGCCCGCTCATGGCGTGCGCGGACGACGCGGGCGTGGCGGCCGTGCTGCGCGAGGACAACCCGGCGCTGCGCGACGTGATCGACGGTGTGCGTGCTGCCGCGACCGAGTGGGGATTCTTCTACATCGCGAACCACGGGCTGGGCGAGCCGCAGCTGCAGCGCTTCCAGGCCGCCATGCGCGCCTTCTTCGCGCTGCCCAAGAGCGCCAAGAACGCGCTGCGGCGGTCCGAGAGCAACTCGCGCGGTTACTTCGACAACGAGCTGACCAAGAACAAGGTCGACTGGAAGGAGGGCTTCGACTACGCCGGCCGCCAGGAGGACGGATCGGCCGACGACAGCGTCTATCAACGACTCGGCGGTGACCAGAACCAGTGGCCGGGCGAGGACGCGCTGCCGGGCTTCCGCGCGACCATGACCGAGTACTTCGCGGCGATGGAGCACATTTCGCGGCGCCTGATCCAGGTGTTCGCGGTCGCACTCGGCGAGCGTGTCGACTTCTTCGACCAGTTCTTCCACCAAGAGGTGCAACAGGCGGACGACAAGGCGGCCAAGATCTCGGACAACACGAGCTTCTTGCGGCTGAACCACTACCCAGTGGCGCCCGAGCCAGAGAAGACCATGGGCGTGTACCACCACACGGACGCCGGAGCGGTCACGGTGCTGCTGCAGGACGACGAGGTGGCCTCGCTGCAGGCGTTCCACCGCGACTCGCAGCAGTGGGTACTCGTGCCGCCGCGCAAGGACACGTTCGTGATCAACATCGGCGACATGGTGCAGGTCTGGTCGAACGACAAGTTCGTGGCGCCGCTGCACCGCGTGCTCGCGAACGGCGCCAAGGACCGCTTCTCGGCGCCATTCTTCTACAACCCGTCCTACAGCGCGCTGGTGGAGCCCATCGTGGTGCATGCGGGCGAGCAGGCGCACTACCGCGGCGTGAGCTGGCGCGAGTTCCGCCTGCGCCGCTTCCAGGGCGACTACGCCGAGCACGGCGAGGAGGTCCAGATCAGCCACTTCAAGCTCGACCAGTAGCCCCATGGCGCGACGATGCCTCGCGTCTAGAATCAAGTCGCTTGACCGGGAAGGCGAGCTCCTTTCTTGTGAACACACCGTTGCGTTTCGTATCCGTTCACCTGGAGTGATATGACCGACAGCCAAGGTAGTCGCCGTTAGTGCTGACGCATCACCAGCACGCGGCCAATCACTCGCTTCAACGTGACCAGGTCACGTCGAGACTCGAATGCAGTCATGTGCGTATGAGTGGACGCATGTTCATGATCTTTCACACTGATCTTTCGTGCGAGTGGCCGACGGTCTCATTTGGTCTCTTCCCGTGCTCTACCCGCACTGACCGTTGCTTCCTTCTCTTCCTCCTCCTCCTCCCTCTCTCTTCACCATGGTGAGTGCGGCGCCAGCGAACGTGTTGTCGGTGCCCGTGGTGGACATTGGCGCGCTCATCGCGCTGCCGGACGACGCCAGCGTGGCGGCCGTGCTGCGCGAAGACAACCCGGTGTTCCACGACGTGATCGCCGCGGTGCGCGACGCGGCGGCCGAGTGGGGCTTCTTCTACATTGAGAACCACGGGCTGGACGACAAGTACCTGGCGCACCTGTGGGCCACTACGCGCGCCTTCTTCGCGCTGCCCAAGGACGTCCGGGACACGATCCGCCGCACGGAGGACAACCCACTCGGGTACTTCGACAGCGAGCTGACCAAGAACAAGCTGGACGCGAAGGAGGTATTCGACTTTGCCGGCCGCCAGCTCGACGGGCCGCGCGACGACAGCGTGTACGAGCGCCTCGGCGGTGAGCAGAACCAGTGGCTGGACGAGGACGTGCTGCCGGGCTTCCGCGAGACTGTGCAGACCCACTTCTCCAAGGCGGAGCACATCGCTCGCCGCCTCATTCAAGTGTTCGCGGTCGCACTCGGCGAGCGCGTCGACTTCTTCGACCAGTTCTTCCACCAAGAAGTGCAGCAGGCGGACGCCACGGCGGCCAGGATCTCTAACAACTCGGGGCTCGTGCGCCTGAACCACTACCCAGTCGTGTCCGCGCCGGACAAGACCATGGGCGTGTACCACCACACGGACCCTGGCGCGCTCACGATCCTGCTGCAGGACGACGAGGTGGCCTCGCTGCAGGCGTTCCACCGCGGCGAGCAGCGATGGCACAATGTCCCGCCGCGCAAGGGGACGTTCGTGATCAACATCGGCGACATGGTGCAGCTGTGGTCGAACGACAAGTTCCTCGCGCCGGAGCACCGCGTACTGGCCAGCAGTGCCAAGGGCCGCTTCTCCGTCCCCTTCTTCTACAACCCGTCCTACAGCGCCGTGGTGGAGCCCATCGTGGTGCGTGAGGGCGAGAAGCCGCACTACCGACCCGTGAGCTGGCGCGAGTTCACGCTCAGCCGCGCCAAGGGCAACTACGCAGACCTGGGCGAGGAGATCCAGCTGAACCAGTTCAAGCTCGAGTAGTGACTGAGACGTGCCCAACTGCGCATGGACCGATTTTGCCAGAGGTAATGGAGTGTTTGGTGGTCGTCCACGCCGTTCAGGATGTTGTGCTGTTGCCTCTCGGTGGACGCAAACATCGAGGCGGATCCTTGCGAGCAGAAGATCGTTGACACGCATGCCCATCCAGAGGGAGCGCCTGCCCGAGTTGACAAGTGACGCGAACGAGAGTCGCCAAGCCAACTCCCCGGGCTCTCGGACCTCCTCCGGCCGTGCCCAATCGCCTGCGACCGCGAGCTCCCGTCATTCGGACGCCAAGCCACTTGTCCATTTCGATGGCGATCATTCGCGGTCGAGACCGTCAGGCTCTGGTAGAACCGGGGCGACCGACCTGATGCCGTGACCGACATTGGTCTCCGTCAACCTCGGATGGGATGCTGCCGGTGAGTTGACCGGCTTGGTGTCGTCCTCCACATTTCCATTTGCTCTGAGCCGGCCGCATCGGCTCCTCCTTCTCCTCCTCTTCTTCCTCCCATCTTCCATCTCCAGCAATGGCACCCGCGACCTCGACCCCCAAGAGCGTCCTGGAGGTGCCGGTAATCGACGTCGGCCCGCTCGTCGCGCTGCAGGACGACGCCAGCGTGGCCGCCGTGCTGCGCGAGGACAACCCGGCGCTTGGCCCGATCATCTCGGCCGTGCGCGCGGCCGCGACCGAGTGGGGCTTCTTCTACATCGAGAACCACGGGCTGAGCGAGAAGCACCTGGCGCAGCTCCAGACTGACATGCGCGCCTTCTTCGCGCTGCCCAAGGAGGCCAAGAACACGCTGCGCCGCACGAGCACCAACTCGCGCGGATACTACGACAGCGAGCTGACCAAGAACAAGCTCGACTGGAAGGAGGTGTTCGACTTCGCCGGCCGCCAGGAGGACGGGCCGGCCGACGACAGCGTCTACAAGCGCGTCCGAGACGACCAGAACCAGTGGCTTGATGAAGACGTGCTGCCGGGCTTCCGCGAGACTGTGCAGGGCCATTTCGACCGGATGGAGCACATTTCGCGCCGCCTGGTCCAGGTGTTCGCGGTTGCTCTCGGCGAGCGTGTCGACTTCTTCGACCAGTTCTTCCACCAGGCGGTGAACCAGGGCGACGCCGAGGCGGCCAAGATCTCGGACAACACGAGCCTCATGCGGTTGAACCACTACCCGGTGGCACCCGAGCCGGAGAAGACCATGGGAGTGTACAACCACACGGACTTTGGCGCGCTCACGGTGCTGCTGCAGGACGACGAGGTGGCCTCGCTTCAAGTGTTCCATCGCGGCGCGCAGCAGTGGACCCACGTGCCGCCGCGCAAGAACACGTTCGTGATCAACATCGGCGACATGATGCAGGTCTGGTCGAATGACAAGTTCCTCGCGCCGGAGCACCGCGTGCTGGCCAGCAGCGTCGGCGGCCGCTTCTCCGTCCCCTTCTTCTATCTGCCGTCCTACGAGGCCGAGGTGCGGCCCATCGTCGTGCGCGACGGCGAGCAGGCGCACTACCGGCCCATTCACTGGCGCAAGTTCTTCCTCGCCGCCGTCGAGGGCAACTTCGCCGACCTCGGCACCGAGGACATCAACATCCGCCACTTCAAGATCGACGCGTAAGTTCCTATACGACCCAGCCTGCAGAGCCAATTGTTTCTTCAGCCATCCGCTGCAGAGCTTGGCAATGGCACCGAGAGATCTCCTCATGCTGCTCCACCGTCATCGCCATCACCATCCTGGCATCAATGTGAGGTGCCCGAGTATAATGTGACCACACCAATTACACAATCACTCCTTCTGCAAGCGTATACTAGAGTGTTGGTATATCGTATACTCGGCGTCGTTCCTCCATGCACGACATTCCATTCCAGTCGGATCGCATCAGGTCGAAGCGCGCTCCGTCGTCGGTCTCTTTCTCTCTCCCTCTCTCTCTGTGACTGACAGGCGGGGCTGGCGGCATGTGGGCGAGCGTCCGCGTGCTGCTGTGGAAGAACTGGCGCATCAAGCAGCGCGAGAGCCGGCTGAACCGCGGGCGAACCGCGTGGCTCTTCCCGGCGCTCATCACGGACATTGTGCTGCCGCTGGTGCTCGTGCTGCTGCTCATCCGCAAGGTTTGCCTCTACAACGCGCAGCTGGCGACGCCGAGCTCCGTCTCGGTGCTCGGCGGCGGTCCTGATGGGCTCGCGGCGGTGGATTTGCGGCGCCAGCTCGTGTGGGAGGCGAGTACGACGGCCTGGGGGCCGCACAAGCCCGTTAAGAAGCAGGCCTCGCTGCTGCTCACGGCGCTGCCGCTGCTGCTGGCGGAGAGCAACCGGAGCCTCGCGGTCGTTGACCGACAGGAGACGCGCGAGTTCATCTCGTTCCTCGACCGGTGCGGCCGTGCTCGTCGTCAATGAGGAGAAACTACAGACGGCAAAGCGCTCACTCTATTGATGTGGACCAATGACAGGGAGTTCCTTCCGGCGCGAGAGCTGGGCGTCGCCGACTTCTCGAGCCTGACGAAGCGCATCCCGTTCAGCGGCGGGTCGAACGAGGACGCGAACGAGCTGATCGTGGCGTTCCCGCAGCGGAGCGGTTTGGGGATCTACGCGGGCATTGACATCCGCCGCTCCGGGTCGGATCATGCGGCCGATTCGCCCATGGAGCTTGTGGCGGTGCTCTACCAGCAGAAGATCTCATCGCCAGAGAAGACGGCGGCCGAGGATCAGCTGCAGCTGTACTTCTCGGAGGACTTCCAGGTCAACGGCAGCGACAATACGAGGCACTTGCCGGCGATCCTGCCGTTCCAGATGGAGGTCAATCGGTTCCTGCAGGAGAGCACTGCGCCGACACCAGTGGACTCGGGGACGAACGCGACGGTGGCGACCGGCCAGGTCGCTTGCCAAGCTGTCATGGACATGTTCGCGGTCAGTGGCTTGAGCTGGAGCAGCTTTGGCCCGGATTATCCGCTTGGCGAGACGCGATATGAGTGCGTCGACATTGTGGACAGCGACAAACTCTCCATGGAGACCAAGACCTTCTTGGGCCGCCTCATCAAGAGGACATCGTCACCGGACGCGCTGGAGAACATGAACGTCATGGCACTGAGCTCCCGGCCGAAAGCGACCGTCTCCGGGCCGCTGGAGACCAACATCGTCTTCTACACGGCCTACCTGCTCCTGTGGCCGTATGTGCGCCTGGTGCGCGACATCGTCACGGAAAAGGAGAAGCAGTTGAAGGAGTACCTGATGATCATGGGTATTCCGTCCATGGCGCTGCTGCTCAGCTGGTTCCTGCTCTACTTCTTTGCTTCCATCGTCGTAGCGCTGATCGCCGTTTGGATGCTCAGTGGCTCGATGTTCGCTGCGAGTCAAGCAAGCGGCGCGTTCTTCTTTCTGTTGTTCATGACATTCGCGACGAGCATGCTCCTGTTCGGTGTGGCGATCACGCCCGTCTTCAGCCAGACCAAGACGGCGGCAGCCAGCGCGCCATTGGTTTACCTGCTGTTGGGAGCCGGGACGATCATTCGGTCGATGGTGAGCGAAGACACACTGGCGTCCGCGTCCGTTCTCAGCTTCTTCGTGGACAAGCTTGACACGGTCAGCTCGCTCGCCGTGTTCATGTCGTCGCTGCATCAAGTTCTCCAACTGAATGCCGCGACAGCATCACTCCGTCCGGTCGCTTGGACTACAGTTGCCGGTCCGTGCAAGACAATGGTCGTGCAAAGCATGGGATACCTCGTGTTGGGTTGGTACCTCGAGAATGTCTTCCCTCGAACCTACGGCGTGCAGCAGAAGTGGTATTTCATCTTCTTGCCGTCGTACTGGTTTCCGCGGTCGTATGAAAGCAGCTCTGGACCGGATGGCGACGCAACGGAGATCATGCCGCTGGCAGACATGACACCGGACGAGTTTGATGAGCAAAGCGACGACACACTGCGGGAAGTGCCGCTGACGGAGTACATCCAGCACTTCAAGCCGATCTTGCTTGTGCACCAACTCGCGAAGCGGTATCCGAATGGCAAGGAGGCGCTCAGGGGCGTGTCCTTCGGGGTCAAGAAGGGCGAGATCTTTGGGCTGCTTGGCCCCAATGGCGCCGGCAAAAGCACTGCGCTGTCAATTCTGTGCGGCATGCTGGCACCAACGAGTGGCGATGCCTATGTCGGTGGCTCGCTGCGCGTCTCCGTGGACCCTGCAGCCATCCGACGCAGCCTCAGCGTGTGCTTCCAGCAAAACATTCTGTTCGACGACCTGACGGTGTGGGAGCACCTCTCGCTGGTATGCTCGCTGAAGGAGAGCATGGGGATCAAGGCGGTGTCACAGGAGACATGGAGCAACAAGCTCAGCCAGTTCGGGCTCGACGAGAAACGCGATGCGCTGGCGAAAACATTGTCCGGTGGGCAGAAGCGCAAGCTGTCGCTTGTGCTCGCGCTGCTCGACTCGGCGCGTGTTGTGTTGCTTGATGAGCCGACGGCGGGCATGGACCTCAAGGCGCGCTTGGACACATGGGACGCTCTCAAGCGCGCGGTTCGCCATCGCGCCGTCATATTAACGACCCACTCGATGCACGAAGCGCAGGCGCTGTGCGAGAACATTGGCATTGTGGCGAACGGGAAGCTCAAGTGCTGCGGGTCCAGTCTGTTCCTCCAGGAGAAGTTTGGCGTCGGCTACAAGCTGACAATTGTGCACCACGACGCGTCTCGAGAGCGTCTCGTGACGAATGAGCGGACGAACAAAACGCTCGCACTTGTGAGGAAGCACGTCCCCAAGGCCACGATCGTGAGCAACAACAAGTGGGAGACGCGTATGCAGTTGAAAGAGGGGAAGGAGTCGACCTTCTCGACTCTGTTCGCTGAGCTTGAGGCAATGAAGCAGCAGCGGTCGATTAAAGGCTACGCAATCGCCGCCACAGACCTTGAAGACGTCTTCGTCGCCGTGACGGAGGGTGAAAGCGTATACTACCACGCGAAGGACGATGTTCCGCAGGAAGAAGGCGATATGGATGATGCGACTCGCGAGAAGCTGAAGCGAGCTGAATCCATCAGTGGCGTCTCAAGAGATCTGCTTCGCGAGCCCGAGAGTTGGTGGAAGCAGGTGCTAATCCAGCTGCGCGCTCTGGTGGTAAAGCGCTGGAAGATGACGGTTCGAGACAAGAAGGCCGTGTTCGCGCAGTATGTGTGGCCGATTGCGCTGTTTGCGGTCCTCATGGCCGTTATCGAGCACCTGTTCTCTCTCGGCGGGACCATTGAAGTCTTGACGCAGCTTCCTCCCTCCGCCGCCGGCTCGTCACTGTTCATTGCGTCCTCGGCAGATGCCAGGAGCGCCGTGAAGGACGTGGTTTCGCACTTTGACCAGGCGGGCTCCTACCCGATTGTGTTCGACACGAACGTATCCACATGGGAGGGGATGATGGACGAGATCCTGGCGCGAAACGCCACCACCTTCTTCGCGGGCGTGTTCTTCTCCAGCGTCAACTGGACGCTCGCGTCGACTGCGCCGAGCTCAGCTGCTGGTCTTCCTGGCGCTGAGTACTCGCTGTTTTACAATCAGACCGTGTCGAGGTCGCTACCCGTGGCGCTCGAATGGGTCTCGCAGGCGTTCTGTGAGGCTGCAGCCGAGAAGGCGCACCGCAGCGGTGACCAGTGCAGGCTGACTGTCAGCAAAGGCGTGTTCCCGCTGCTCACCAACATCAAGAAGGATGACCAGGCGAATGACGACCCGTCGGACAGCGTTCAGATGTGGCTGGACCCGGAGGAGGTCATCGTTATCCTCCGACGCATCATGGTGGCGTTCTACCTGCTCTTCACCATGAGCTCGATCGTGGCGTACTACGTGTCTCCGATCGTCAAGGAGAAGGAGAACGGCCTCAAGCGACTCCAGTACCAGCATATCGAGTCGACGGGCGGTGCATCGCTGCTTTACTGGACATCCAACATGCTGTTCGACATGACGGGCTACGCGCTTGCGACCGCCGGGATCGTGGTGGTGCTCGCTCTCTTCTCGGACTCGCTCTCGACCGCCATTATCGAGGCTTGGACGATCTCTCTGGTGCTCTTCGGCCTCGCGATCCTCCCCTTCCTCTACCTCTTTTCGCTCGTGTTCGCCTCGCACTCGTCGGCACAGTCGTACATGTCGTACGTCTCTCTGTTCCAGCTCCTGGCCGCGTCGATCGTGTTTGCGCTGTCCATGATTCCCACTTTGTGCGCGAGCGTCGACACGATCTCGCAGTACCTGCAAGTTCTCCCGCTCTTCACGTTCGGCATCGCGGTGCTGGATGTGGCGACGTACTCTTGGGCTCCGATCCGGAAGCAGTGTCTGTCTGGCTTTGCGTGGAACGTGCTGGACAACCCAGTCGCGGACACCGCCGACCCGACGGTATGGGACTGGGACGTCTCGGGCCGCAGCTTCTTCGTGATGGCAGCGTCGGCTGTCGGCTACACGGCGCTTCTGCTTGTGCTGGACATGCAGCAAATGTACCCGACACTAGCGGCGCATCGTCTGCGGCAGGCGTGGGCAGCAGTCAAGCGGCTCGCTCTGTGCCGGTGGCGCAGTGGGTACGACCAGGCAGCTGATGCGGCGGATGTTGCTGTCGGTGACGGTGATCGCGAGGCACCAGATATGGTCCGCGTGCTTGGCATGACCAAGGTGTTCAACGGAAGCAGTCGTAGCGCCACCTCGAGTGTCGAGACGGACGCTTCGCCGTCGCCAGCGCCGGTGGCAACACCGTCGTCGAGCTCCAAGGTGGTGGCGCTGAGCGATGTGAGTTTCGCGGTCGAGCAGCAGGACTGCGTCGCTCTGTTGGGCGTCAATGGGTCCGGCAAGTCGACCATGTTTGAGATCCTGACGGCGGGGGTGGTGCCGACGGCGGGCAAAGCGTTCATCGACGCGTTTGACGTGACGATCGAGCCGCAGCAGGCAGCGACGCGGTACGGCTACTGCCCTCAGGGCAACATTTTGTTCGGTGAGATGACCGTGCGGGAGCACCTGGAGCTGTTCTACCGCCTCCGCCGAAGCTACCGGCGCGCAGCCACGTCGTTGGCGCTGCCGCTCGAGCATGCCACCATCAACGCGCTGCTCGGCAAGCTCGACCTGGTGCCAGTGGCCAACACGCACGCGGAGCACCTGAGCGGCGGCAACAAGCGGCGGCTGATGCTGGCGCTCGCCCTGCTGAGCGACCACACGGCGCTGCTGCTCCTGGACGAGCCCTCTGCCGGTGTGGATGTGGTCGCGCGCCGCCTCATGTGGCGCGTGCTGCACGAGAAGCGCGAGAGCGCGCACCGCACGAGCTGCTTGTTCACGACGCACAGCATGGAGGAAGCCGAGGCCGTGTGCGCGAACGCGGTCGTGCTGTTCAAGGGCAAGCTCGTGTGGTCCGGCAGCATCCAGGACCTCAAGCAGCACGCCGCGCGCGGCATCTCCATCTCGGTGCGGCTCGACCCGCCGTCGGTCTGGCCGCCCGAGCGCGTGCAGCTGTACACGGACAAGCTGCGGCAGTGGCTCGCGGCCGGCGCGAGCGCCAGTCCCGCCATTGCCGCCGCGCTCCAGGACGGGGACATGCCCGTGGGTGAGCTGGACCGCGCCTGGCAGCAGTGCTACACGCATCTGCACTCGAGCGGCGGGCAGAACGACGGCGCGCTGGCTGCAGAGTCCAAGGCGCAAGGCCAGCGGTGGCTCTCTGCGCTGCGCTCGCGCCTCGACCACTCAGAAGGCGGCGACGAGGAGGCTGGCAGCGGCGTCATGGACCTGGTCGAGTTCGTCAAGCAGTGGCTACTGGTCGAGGCGTTCGTGCGGCTGGAGGTCGAGCTGTTCCAGGACAAGGTGACGAGTGCGTCCGGGTCGCCCGTCACGCCCGTGGCGCTCCAGGGCAGCGACGCGAGGAGCGGGAGCGGCACGAGCATCAGCGGCGCGTACGAGACCAACTGCTCGGATGCCTTCGGGCTCGCGGAGGTGTTCGCGCTGTTCGAGGAGCACAAGGCCGCGTTCGCCATCGCGCAGTACAGCGTGAGCGAGCTGTCGCTCGAGCGCGTGTTCGAGCAGTTCACGTGAAGCGGTGGGTAACTCGCGGGTCGCGACGCTTGGATCGAGGGCCGCCGCCTCGTTCCAGTCGTCGCGATCCTTTATACATCTGGTTGAGGCTTGCACTCTTGTGTCCGGAGCTTCGTGAGCGACTCTGGCGCGTCGTGGGGGCGTCTGGTGACCTCCAGACGGCCATGGACGGGTTTGCGGCGGACATTGTGGCGCTAAACGAGCTGCTGGGCGAGCAGCACGCCCACGAGGAGGACGAGCGGCGTACGGCGGCCCAGGCGATCACGCCGTCGACGCTTGGCTCTGCGGCGGGGATCCCTCAGGGCGAGTGCATCTTCCTCGCGCGTTGACTGCTCCTGGATGCGCGCAGCTAACTCGGTGGAGATGGCAGTCACACGTCCGATCGGGCAGATCAAGGCGGCGGACCCCAAGGCGATCTGGCAGCCGGAGGAGGTGCCGAGCGACGACGAGGATGACGATGCGTTCGAGACGCGGGCGCGGCCCAAGTGCGTGGACACTTTGCTGGCGTCTTGACGGACAGAGACTGACGGACGGACGCGTCTGGCAGGTTCGAGGTCCTATACAAGCAGAGCGTCATGACAGAGGATGTGTTCCTGGGGCTGGGCGACAAGGACCCGTCGTCCGCTCACTGCGAGGCCATGGTCGTGCGCGTCCAGTGCCCGCGGCACCGCCTCGAGGATATTGAGCTGGACGTCAAGAGCCACAAGCTGCTGCTCCAGTCGTCCTCGCTGTGCGTGCGTCCCGCCTCCCCTGTTGCCCCAGCGACTCGCCAACTAACCACCGGGCGTGTCACTCTCGCAGGAAGCTCGTGCTGTACCTGCCGCACCCTGTGAGGCACCAGGATGGGCGCGCCAAGTGGGACGCGGCCGCTCACGAGCTCTCCGTGACGCTCCCCATTATCCGCGAGGAGTGGTGACCAGGAAGAGCTTGACCACGTTGAAGTGCGTCTACATTCGTAAATAAAACATCCTTACCGACCTCCTCTGCAATATTTCATCACATTCGAGCATATTATGATAATTTTCCCGGTTCGGTCGCGCGAGCCGGTCCAGTCACACCCCGGACCGTAACCGCTCTCACCCGGGCGACCAGTCGTTTCAAGGCACCAGCCACCCGTAACTTCGCTCTGGTATACCATCGACGCCTCCAGTGTCAGCTCAGTGTTCAATTCGTCGAGCGGCAGTCGGATCAGCGAGTCGGCGGTGGAGGAGGCGAGCGCTCTGCCGATAGCTCGAGCGCTGTGAGTGTCGCTTGCCGAGCGTCGGAAGTCCATGTGAGTGCCTTTGTATCTGTATGTGTGCGCGCTTCGGGAGAACGCAGTGATTGCGAAAAATGTATGTCGCCGCCCCAGACAGTATGAACTCTTTTGTTATGTTGAGTGCATTACTCCACCGGGTTTTTAACAGGACTCGGTCTGAGCGTTCCCCCTTCCTCTCTACTGCATTCGTCTGCATTGTTGCATGTGTGCATGTGTGTGTGTGTGTGCGTGCGTGTGCATGTGCGTGTGCGTGTGTGTGGACTGCTGAGTGTGATGATGACATTATATACCCAGCTCGCTTCGAGTACATTCGATGAAGAGACTTGATTCCGAGGGGTCACTCCCTCTTGGCTGATCACTACAGCGTCTGCATATCTGCATGGAGTGCTAGCCGTCTCTCGCGGCTTGCTGCTTGTGCTTGAGTTTGCATGTTGCGGCTCCGAGTATGGTGATGACCAAACTTATCCCTGTCCGACGGCACTCAAAGGAACGCATTCCTTGCCAACGTGGAGATAAACCAGTGTAACTTTGAATTTCGGCTGAATACTCGCCGCTTGCTGCTCGGGCTCTTGGTCCTCGGCCGCCTGCATGTTTGCCGTCTGCGTCGAATGGAATGAGGAACACAACAGGTGAGACCGCGAGCTCCGTTTTGGAATATCGCGGTCATAATCAAAAGATCCAGTGACTTCATAGTTATCTGACCATTCGACACCTCACTCTCGTCCATACGTGCATGTTGTGGTCCATGTGGTGGTTGACAGCCATGACTGCTTCAACATGCGGCGTGTGCCACCTTGGCAAGTCTGCTGCGATTGACTCCTGAAATGAGTCTTGCGCTTAGAGGGCAATTGGAAGCATAACAGAGTCGTCTGGCACGGACTGCGTTTGAAACAACCATCTCGTTCTTTGAGAGGGCAGCCGTTGTGCCACTGAGGACCGCATGAGATTGCCAATTGCCTCATGCGGCGAATTGGACGTCAAGCAGCGCGCGGTGCTGTGGCGCAGCAATGTAACCAGTGACGGAGTGTACCCTGTAACCAATCGTACCCCCGATTTTAGGCGCCGGAATGACTGGCCCCAACCTTCATTCCTACTGACCAAACGTTGCGATAAACCGCAGAAAATGGTTCGTGTCATACATTTCGCCAGCATCAGTATGTATCTTGCCTTCGGGCCGACAGTGTTCAATAGAATCCAACCGATATTCTATCTCGTTTTGGCAAATATGTTGATTGCCACCACCTTCCGAAAATTCCCTCCCAAATAAATGAGATGCGCGCCACCCTTCCCCTCCCCCAGTAAATTCCTCCTGTAAAAGCCCAGCAGAGGCGGATACGTCGACGTTGGCCGCCACTTGGAGCACCAGCACGCCGCAGCAAGCAACTCGACGCCCGACGTGCGTGACGCGACCGACAAGCGCGACACGATGGCGGCAAGAGCAGGAGCGAGAGCAGGGGCGAGCGCCGGTGCCAAGAAGTGGCTGGCGTCGTTCTTCGGCGAGGGCGGAGAGGCGGCCGCAGCGTCCGCGCACGCGACGCCCAAATCGGTCGCCAAGGAGCGGCTGCAGATCATCCTGGCGCACCAGCGCGGCAGCCAGGTGCTCGCGGGCGTGGACCTGCAGGCGCTGCAGCAGGAGCTGCTCGAGTGCGTGCAGCGCCACATCCGCGTCGCCAACGGCGCCAACATCAACATTGCGGGTGGGTGGCGACTGGGTGTGACCGATCGAGGCGGTTGGCGGTATCTTGCGGACTGACGCGGCGGCGATCTTGATGCGGGTGCGACAGTCAAGCAGGAGGGACAGCTCGACATCTTCGAGATGCAGGTGCCGGTGGACGCGCAGACGACGGCCGCGACGGCGGCTTCGCAGGCCCAGCAGCAGCCGCGGTGAAGGGGAATGCTCGTCCGACAGTAGACCAGGCAGACTGACCGGGCTCAAGAGAGATAGAGACTTCCAGGCTGCTCGCTCGCTCGCTCATGAGCTGCATCGGCTGCGCTTCCTCGCTCGGTGCGGATAGTTGTTGGTCGTTCTCGTGCTCTGCAAATGCAAGTTCGTGTTGTGGATCGAGTGGTTGGTGCTCGCGCGAGGGTTTCATCGGCATCCTTCCAATTCAACAGATCACGACGGGGACGTCCCCCCACACACACACCGCGGTCGGCGGCTAGTACGGATAGTAGTCGTCGAACGGCAGCACTTCGACGTGGCTGATACTGTCGAACAGCCACGTGACGCGCACGATCGGGATCTGGTACTGCTGCCACCGCGTCTTGGCGACCCACGACGGCAGCGACTTGGACACGACGCCGATCGGCGTCTTGCGCGCGTGTTCGTCAGTGGACAGGGCGTCAAACTCGTGCGACCAGTTCATGATGCCACCGAACGTCTCGACAACTGAGCGCACGGACTGCAGCTGGTACTCGAACTCCTCGTCCTGGCACAGCATCACAAAGCGGAACATGCTGAAGATATCGTTGCGCCGCCCAGTTTGAGCGCGCCGCAGACGACTCTCGCGGGGTTTGCCCATTGCGTCGCTGTACATGTCGCCCTCCATCTCGAACGGCTCCTCCGGCAGCCACTTCCCAGCCGAAAGACTGTCGATCACCCACTTGACATCCACGACGAACGCGCCTTCGGCCAGAGCTTGCATATACTTGGCAGTGCGCTTGCAGCGCAACCCTGGGAGATCCAGTACTTCTCCGTCAGCGCTCGTGAATGGAGGTGGGACTGCCTTTGTGATGAGGTGGGTCACTGATGACACCTCGGCACCAGTCTTGCGGTTGCGCTTCGAGTCGAAATGACGACCGAACCGACCCCCAAGACGCACACACGCTTCCATGACGAGCTTCGCCTCATCCTTCGACAGGTCCGTTCCAACGAGCACGAACGAGCGTTCCCCCTCTGGATTCTTGCTCGTTATGGTGGTGCTGTCATTGGTGCTGGCGGGTAGCGGAGGGCGGGTCAGATGTGCTGGTTCCTTGGCAACGACTTGAGGTGGTGTCGCCGCGACTGTCCGCATCATTGCTGCGTTTAAAATCCCGTTGCGTATCTGTCGAGGCGATGCGGTGGCACCACTGGTGTTGGGATCACAGCTGGTCGCCAGCGCGGCAGCAGCGGCAGACGACGGCTTCTGGTCGTGAAGTTGCTGAGCTTGGAAAGCCTTGATGGCCCCCTCGAAGTCTTGACTGACCCTCTTTGCCGACTTCTTAACGCGTTCTGCCGCTCGCAGGTCTTGATCAGCCCGGACTGTTGCTGAGGATGCCGCATGCATTGTCAGTGCATCCTGCATCTCAATTGGTACTGGAGGCTTGGACTCCAGTTCATCTTCCTCGCCCAGTGCCATCTGGCTATCCGGCACAAAAACTCTGGTATCATCACTCGCCATCTCGAGTTGTGACGCTTCGACACGAATCCGAGGTGCACCTCCACCGTCACTCGACTGCGAACTGGGCACGCGTATTCGTTTGCGACTACGCTGAGGTTCGTTTGGTTGGGCATCGACTGGGGATGAAGCACTGGCGAGGTCGAGGTGGCGTTTCGCCAATCGCGCCCGTAGCCATTCGTCAGCGTCAACATTACCGTCATCCTCGCCTTCATCCTCGTCGTCGTCCACACGCCGAGACTTCCGGTGGCTGGATACTAACTGGTCAAACGCGCTCATGTGCGTTGAAGACAGCAGGTCTGGCGAGTCCATAGCGGCGGCAGATAGCGGGAACTGCGTCTGCGTATCACCATTGGTCTCGCGCTCGTCTTCGTCGCTGCCTTCCAGGCTCGATCGCGGGAACCTCGGGAATGTATTCCTGGCTCGTGACTGAAGGAAACTCGTCATGGGCGACGCATCACCCTCATCAAGGCTCTTGTCCCGTCGAGCCCGCTCCCACTGACTCAGTGCCTCGCGCTGCTTATTGATCCGCTCCAAGTAGCTGTCGATGTCCTGAGTGTGAAGAAGGGCACTGCTACCCGCCTGCGAGACATCTTCAACTGACGAGACGGCCGAATCTTCCGAAAAGTAGCCACTCCCGTGTTCGCCACGGCGCCTGCTTGTGTCACTTTCGTACTCCTCGGCTGATGCTGGGGTTCGAACACGTCCAATCGACGACATTAGCACCCCATCACGGCACCAAACACGATCAGTGGGATGCTTACCGTTCTCCAACGAGCAAGACTCCGCTGCAACCGCCAGTCTTCGCTTTGCTTTCCCCCTCCGCCTTGTTCGTTGTCCAGTTCCGTTGCTCGAAGCCGCCGCATCGCCGCCAGTCGTAGCCTGCTCGCTTGCGCCATAGTTGTCTGGCAGGTCACTACTCGAGCTCTTGGAGCGCCCCATCGGCGATGGGTGGAAGTAGTACGGCTGGTCGATGCGCATTTGCTGCCGAATGCCGTGCGTGTCGACGTTCCACTTGTTGTTCGCCACTCGCCCTCGGTTTTGCATCGACATCGGCAGCGCGACGCCCTCATTCCCTGCCGCCCCATTCTGCCCGCGTTGCGGCGTCAAAGCCCCCGTCGATCCGCTGGCACTAGCGCGGTGAGTCGGTGCAACGGGCGACAGATGCGAGCCGGCTGACGCGCGCTGCAATGCCTTGTCCGTGTCCGCGACTGTAATCGGTGCCTCGTGGCACGTCGGGTCGCCCAGGTGCTCGATCTCCGTCTCCACTGTCTTCCAGGCCGCGAGAATGCTCTCGAGGAACTGGTTGCGCGTGATCTCGCTAGGACGCGTCGGCAGCCGGCACGTGGGGCAGTACGAGTTGTTCTTGCGCAGGTGCAGGAAGATGCACTCGCGGCAGAAGTTGTGCTTGCAGTCCAGGCACTGCGGGTCCTCAAAGATCCGCGCGCTGCACACCATAACCCAGCGTCGCATCCAGCGTTAGTTCGCCCCGCGGTACGATACCAAGCCTGGCACGGCACGACGCCGGTCCTCGCCACGAGCCTCACCACAGCACGCAGCACAGCTGCTCACGGATCTGGCGCACGGCCTCCTGCCGCGTCGCCGACAGCAGCTCCATCACCGCGCGCACCTGCACTGCCTTCCTCCTCTGGATGTCGACGATGCTAATGCGCTTGTCCAGCGATGGAGGCGTCGCGGACTCCGCCTCGACCAGGGCGGAGGCGTGTCGACCGCCCAAAGCGCGCACTTTCCAATGCAAAGACCGAAATAAAGCTCTCGTTGGTGAGGGTGCACGACACAAGGGAAACTCTCGTCACTGTATCGAGGAAGTGGCACTGAAACGAGTGAGTGGACAAAGGGTTCCCTTATGTTGCGCAACATTGCAAGAGTCCAAGCCCTTCAACCAATGCAGCATCGGTCAAAAGGTGAGCCATCTTCTTTCTGGCCGCACATGTGCGTGGAACCAGTCTCGTGACACAGCAGGCCGTCTCCTGCGCAGCCAATACACAGAAACGCCGACGTGATCGAGTTTCCAAGAGAGAACGAATGACAACGTCCCATTCCGAGCAGAGCCATCATAGTTCAAAGCTGCTGTTGACAGTGCCTTGCGATTGATCAGTGTGGGCAAACGGATTCCCAGTGCTCAAAACAGCAAGCGGCGCACAGAGTTCGAGGTGGATGCGGACAGGATGGAATATGGAGACGCGGTAGATTATTTACATTTACGTAGATCAAAACCCGAAGGAGGACGACAGCCACGTTCTGTTATGTGAGCAGGAGCGGACACAACACACACACGCTCGCCCGCTTGCTTAGGCCGTCAGGAGGTTCGAGACGGTGGCGTCGAGCCACGAGGTGACCTGCGACGCCGCGACCGATTCGACCGAGAAGTCGAAGTCGTCGCCGCCGATCTCAAGGATCTTGATGGCGCCCGTGCTGTTGTCAATGATGATCACGTACGTGACGGTCGTGTCCGACGGGCGAGCACCGTAGTTGTCGCCACCGGGCGATGTCTCGCCGTCGTAGAAGTAGTAGTGCGTCGACACCTCGTCCTCGTCCGTGTTCGTCTCAATCACCTCGGCAATGTCGAGCTCGCCACAGCCGCCGACCGAACCAGAGCCGCGGCAGTTGCAGCCGTACTGGTTCGCGCGCACGACCTGCGCGTTCAGCATCCACACAGCTGGGCGGTTGACAGTCGAGCCCGTCGGCATCTTGAGCTTGGTCACAAACATCTTCATGCCGCCGCCCCAGCCGTGGTAGCCAAGGTCGTCGTAGTAGCCGTCGCACGGGTTCGTGGTGTTGCAGATGTCGCCCGTCATGATGTTCACCTCGACACCAGTCGACACACCCGGGCCACCGCCGGTCACCGAAGGGTCCGAGGCGTCCGCGAGCGAACCGTTGAAAGTCGTCGACTCAGTCGCCGTCGAGGCACCATCAGCGCTGGCGTAGCCCTGCGGGCTCGAGTCGGCGCCAGTGTAGTCGATGTTCAGGTTGTTCATGAACACCATGTTGTCCTGGGTCTGGTTCTCGGCGCTGTACGAAGACACCTTGCTCCAGTCGCTTCCCGACGAGCCGTTGAACACGGCAATGTTGTAGATCTCCATGGGACCACGGAAGACCATCGTCACCTCCTCACTGAGCGGACCAACGGGGTCCGTGACCGTGACGTCCTCCGTCGTGCACGACGACATCTCCGTCACGCGGCCGTAGGTGCCTGTAGCGCTGCCAGCGTCCGTGCCGCTGTAGAGGTAGCTGTAGTTAATAGTCGCGTCCGAGAACGTCGCGCTGGTGGCACCGCTAGTACTGGAGGTCGTCGTCGTCGTTGTCGTCGTCGTCGTCGTGGACGCAGAGGCATCAGCAGTCGTGACAGTGCCGACATCGTAGTCGCTCGCGACATCTGCCTCCGTGTACGTCGCGGGTGCGCTCGTCGTGGCAGCAGGCGCACTCGTGGTGGCAGCGGGTGCGCTCGTTGTGGCAGCAGGAGCAGACGTCGTCGAGGACGACGAGGCCGAAGCCGAGGAGCCGCTCGGGCAGAACGTGACCGTCATGGAGATCGTGTCGGGGCATGAGTGGGTCTTGGAGTCGTCCGTCGGGTACAAGTACGCGTCGGAGCACGTCTCCGACTCGCACGTGACGGTCGTGCAGGCCGAGACCGAGGAACTGCTGTCCGGAGCGATCGACATGGCCGTGTTGTATCCGGACTTGCCCGTCAGCTCCTTGCAGGCCTCGTAGGACGTGCAGCTGCCGGATCCAGGCGGGATGACACTGATGTCGTACCAAATGGAGCCGCCCGAGACGGCGAACTCGGCAAGCGTAGCCTCGTCGTCGGCGCCGTTGCGGAACATGCCGCTGAAGCCGGACGCGAGCGAGACAGAGGTGGAGGCGCCCGCCGCGAGCGACGTCGTGGCGCTGTTGTCGTACAGCGACACGGTCTCCGAGCAGCCGTTCTTGAACGTGACGGTCGTAGCGGAGGCGGCCTGCGCGCACAGGGCGGCGGCCAGCATGGCCGAGGAAGCGAACACGCGCACCATCTTGAGTCTGCTGTTGCAGTCGGACACAGTAGCTAGTGGCGCGGGCGGAGGCGTATCCAGGCGGCGGAAGATTCAGGAGTGAGGCTGGAGGAGCGCGGTCGGCGACCGATGAGAGGCAGAGAGAGTGGGCGTGTCGCTTCTTATTGCTGTGGCCGGTCGTCGGCGGGCGAGAGGGGGCGGGACCGTGTGATTGCCAGCTTGCACATTCGTGCACAGCAGCCGTGGCTCGTCTCCTCTCAGTGTCTTACAGGCGCGGCCATCTGTTCGCTGTGATCCAGAGGCAAATCCGGCACGGTGGGCAACCGGCAACAGCTGGCGGGCACGCGAGCCGCGTCCTCGAGGATAGCGCCAGGGTTTGCGCGCTTCCGTCCCGCGACGTTGACAGCTGTCGTCTGGTCGCGCGGGTGTCACGTCAGGAGGTGAACAGTACGGTATGCGACCATACTTAATTCAAGATGTTGTGGTGTTTGACGCCTCGCTGAACTGTCGGTGCTGAAAAATCTTTCTAGCCGATCCCAGACTATCCAGCTATAATATCATATCTAGTAAAGTATGATTTTTCGCATTTGTTTTAAAATTGACACACACCACTATAAAATGACTCATCCACCAAATATATACAAATCTGCAGGTTTTTGAACCGAACACTTGCCGTTCCGTCTGCTTCCCAAGCGCACCCTCAACCAGCAACCTGTTTCGAGCGAGCTCCTGTCGCAAAACAGCGCGGCGGGACCCGCGAAAGAGCAACCATCTGCCCAGCAAATGCGTGGCCCAGTGCCGCCGGTATCACGCCCTCACGCGCCGTAAGTGCTTGCTGCAACTTGAGCGGCGCACATCTTGGCCACCACGACCCGAACTCAGATCACGCCATTTGCTCGCGGCAATGACCACGAGCGGATGATCTGGAGGGAGTCGCACGGCTGGGGCTGCCGCCGCGAGGATCGGCCGCGATCGGCAAGGCCCAGAGCCTCCAGCCAACTCTGTGCATCCGGAGGCATCGATCAGCAGAAGATTGCGTTCATGTAGCCACCGCCGCGCCGACCGACCAGGCTCGGCGTTGTCCTGGCGGTCGCCATCATCGCCGCACTGCCACGCCATCTTCCTCTGCTCGTGCGAGCTGTCCGCGACAAGCGGATGGCCAGAATGGAAACGGATCGCGGGAGCGGGGCGTCGCGTTGACGCCGATCGGTGGGCGGCCGTCGCAGAGCGTGTAGGGTGGCAGACGCATGCGACCGCCGCGGTGTCTCGGCGACACTAATGCGCCGGCTGTCGAGCAAATTCAATGGACGGAAGCATGGGACGGACAGTCAATGGATCGGTGGTCCGACCTGCGCGCGAGCACTGACGCTGTCCGACCTCTCGGTGCGCCAACACGCGGCTCCGGCCGACGCCGTCCAAGCCCACGCCTCCGTGATGAACTGCACCACAAATGGAGCGCTTCGGGTCTAATCTGCGTCGTTGTAAAGTTGCCGTGTAAATGGATGTGAAGAAAATGAACCAACCACCTTTGTGTTTTCGCCCCAATGCCATCTCCAATCACCTTTTACATGCAGACAAATGCCACCGACTGCTGAGAACGCCCATGGTATTCCTCTTCTCCACGATACTGCGACCGTATCGACAAACGAACTACTCAAGAGACGACTCCGTCCCGACAAGACACTCACACAGCTCGGTCGGATGCCGGTCACGAGCACCGTCACCCAGACTACGAGCGACTTACGAGAGCAGGTTCTCGACGGTGGCGTCAAGCCAGGCCGAGACCGTGTCGGCCGTGACCGTGTCGACCGAGAAGTCGAAGTCATCCTCGCCGATCTCGATGATCTTGATCACACCCGTGCCGGAGTTGTCCAGGATAGTCACGTACGTGACCGTCGAGTCCGAAGGACGGGCACCGTAGTTGTCGCCACCGGGCGACGGCTCGCCGTCGTAGAAGTAGTAGTGCGTCGACACCTCGTCCTGGTCCGTGTTCGTCTCGATCACCTCAGCGACATCGAGCTCACCACAGCCGCCGACCGAGCCCGAGCCGCGGCAGTTGCAGCCGTACTGGCTGGCGCGCACGACCTGCGCGTTCAGCATCCAGATGGCCGGCAGGTTCGCCGTCGAGCCCGTCGGCATGCTCACCTTGGTCGCGAACATCTTCATGCCGCCGTCCCATCCGTGGTAGCCGTAGTCGTCGTAGTACCCGAGGCACGAGTCGTCGTCGGCGCACGAGGTGCCAGTCATGATGTTCACCTCGACACCGGTCGTCACACCCGGGCCACCGCCCACCACCGTCGGGTCCGAGGCGTCAGCCAGAGTGCCACCGAAGATGGTCGACTCGGTGGCCGTCGAGGCACCATCAGCGCTGGCGAAACCCTGCGGGCTCGAGTCGGCGCCAGTGTAGTCGATGTTCATGTTGTTCATGAACACCATGTTGTCCTGCGTGCCGTCCGCGGCGCTGTACGAAGACACCTTGCTCCAGTCCTCACCCGAGCCGGAGGCCGTGAACACGGCAATGTTGTAGATCTCCATGGGACCACGGAAGACCATCGTCACCTCCTCGCTGAACGGGCCGATCGGGTCCGTGACCGTGACGTCCTCCGTCGTGCACGACGACATCTCCGTCACGCGGCCGTAGGTGCCCGTGGCGCTGCCAGCGTTCGTGCCCTCGTACGAGTAGCTGTAGCTGATGGTCGCGTCCGAGAACGAGCCCGTCGAGCCGCTCGACGTGTTCGAAGACGAAGCCGTCGAGGCCGAGCTCGCCGAGCCGGCCGAGCTCGCCGAGCCGGCCGAGCCCGTCGCGGCCGACGAGGACGAGCTCGCCACCGCCTCGACAGTGCCAGCGACGTACGAGGTAGCCTCCGCGCCGACATCGGACGAGGCCGTGGTAGCGGCCGTGGTGGACACGGGCGCCGTGGTCGCCGCCTCCGTGGCAGCAGGCTCGGTCGTGGCAGGCGCGTCCGTCGTGGCCACCGTGCTCGTGACCGTCGTGGTCGCCTCGGTGGCCGTGATGGTCACGTTGGAGCTCGACGAGCCGTCGCTGCCGCTCGGGCAGAAGACGACGGCGATCGGCAGCTCGTCCGGACAGTTGCGCAGCTTGGAGCTGTCATCCGGGTACAGGTAGGCACCGTCGCAGCTCTCCGACTCGCACTCGACAGCCGAGCACTCGACGTTGACGGTCGTGTTGGACGACGCGGCCGAAGTGTCGGGCGTGATGGACATGGGCACGTTGTAGCCCGTCTTGTTGGTGGCAGCCTGGCACGCGTCGTAGCTGTCGCAGCTGCCCGATCCGGGCGGCACGACGCTGATGGCGTACCACGACTTGCCGCCGCTGATGGCGAACTCAGCCAGCGTCGCCTGCTCGCTCTCGCCGTGGCGGAACATGCCGCTGAAGCCGCTGGCCAGCGCGCGCGACGTGGAGCCGCCAGCCGCGATCACCTCGGTGCTGTTGTTGTCGTACAGGTCGATCTCGTACGAGCAGTCGTTCGTGAAGGACACAGCCGTGGTGGCCACCGTGACGGCCGCCGGGGCCGCGAGCGCCAGCGCCGCGCTCAACGCCAGGTACACGCGCACCATCCTGGTCGAGTAGTGGGTGTTCGTGGAGGAAGTGAAGGGGAGTGAGGATAGAATGCGGAGCACTCTATAGGCGTCTAGCGAGGTGTAATTCGCACGCGCTCGCAGTGGAGTCGATGGCGCAAATTCGGGAATGGCCTTCTGGAGCCGAGCACATCGCAGGTCAAGCTGGCCGTCCGCTACACCCGCAGCGTGCGTACGAGGGGCGATGAGGGCACGCAAGGCCTGAGCGCTAAGCAGAGCGGCCATCGAGCGGCCAGGAGGCGGGGGCGGATCAATTAGGATCCATGGCCGGCCTCCCAGAAACGAGCCGCCGGCGAAAGTGGACACGCCGATGAGAGGCATCCGGTTCGGGGTGGTCTCATTTGCACACTTGGCGAGCGGCTACATTCGCTACTCAATTGTGCGGCTACAAGGAGTCAGCACTTTAGCTTGATATTTGTATGTGAAGCAGAATGCTGTGACGTGAAACGAGTGCTCGCCAAGTGTGTAGTTATCTCAGGCGCCAGTGGGGATCGAGCGTGCACACGGCCGTGACCAGGGCCTTGAATGGAGACTCTCGATGATCCCCTGCCGCGCCCGACGCGCTGTTTGTATGCAACGAAGGAGCAAGGCGATTCGACGACGGCGACTGGAGACCGAGACACGCGCTGGGGCAATGGCAATGGGCAATGGCCGTTGGACGCTGGAACGCACGCGTTGCCTCTTGGCCTGGAACTCGACGCGACAGCCGTCATTGAACGACACCATGTGCTGGTGCAGTCAAGCGCGAAGCCGAACCTGGAAGTCTTGTCTGCGGCTCGACGAAGTGACCGTCGCGCACAAGGAGTGTACGAGGACGGACGATGTTGCGAGCTTGACGAGGTGCAAGCGCCGCCGTTCCAATCGATCGGACGGCGTGGTGACGAGGGAGCGACTCGACAGCAGTCCGATGTGTCATCTCCAGGCTGGCTCGGGTCGTAGAGCGGTCGTACGTTCGGGGTTTACCTGTCTGTCGTCTCGGACGAGTCCGTGTACCCATGGAGCCCACCGGCCGGTCCGCGACTGGCATATCGACAATGCGACGATCGAGATCGTGCGCGACTCGTATGCAACGATAGCACGTGATCCACGATAGTAGCGGAGACGCAGAACGTATCGGTTCGAGCTTGTGGCTCGGTGAAGCGGGCGAAGCAGCGGCAAACCAGTCGCGACAATATCTCAGGGCCTCTTCTCGCCTTCGGTGAGCCGCTCTCCACCGCTCTCGTTGGAGTCGCGGCATTGTGCTCGGGTCCGAGGCGATCACTTTGCTGATACGTTAGCTCTCTCCTGGCCGATGGCGTGCCCAGGACCCCCGTCCTATCTGAGGGTCGGAGACTCATCACGCGACTCGGGTCCAGTGCAAACACCGCGACGGTCAGCGACTGGCAGCATTGAGGACGTCGTAAGTGCCGAGCGCCACGACACGAGACGCCACTCTGTCGCTCGGAGTGACTCGACTGAAGGACTTGCGGACTCGGCAGGCGACCATGGCTTGAACCAAAACACGCACGCTGTATTCACCGCCTCCGTCTTCTTCTCCGCCCTTCGTTCCCTCTCTCTACGCCCACACGACGTCCACTGCGCTCTAAATCCGCAGCTCCTCGATGCAGTACTCGGGCACGCCGTGGGCCTGCGGCAGCCGCACGCGCGCCGACAGGAAGTTGCTCAGCACGCTCTGCACCGACTCAAACTGGTCGCACGACCGCAGCTGCGCGTCCACGAGCTCACCGAGGCGCTCGACGCCCGCGGCCACGGCCGGGTTTGACCCGGCCGCCATCACAAGCTGCGCCAGGTGCGCGTCGATCAGCGCGCCGATCCACAGGCACAGCTGCTCGGACGACAGCCGCGCGGCATCCGCCTCGTTGCCCACGAACGGCGCGAACGTCGGCGTGACCGCAGCCACCTTGGTCTTGCCCTTGTCCTTGCCGACGCGCTTCTTCTTGTCTGTCTCGTGGTCCAGCAGCGTCCCCGCGAACGCGTACTTCTTGCACACGGTCAGCAGGTAGAGTACCTCGTGCAGCTGCAGCTCGCGGATTGCGTGGTGCAGGAACACACTGTTCGCAGGCAGCGCGAGCAGCGACACGATGAACCGCTCCGCCTCGTCGCTCGAGATGCTCGCCTCCTCCGCCTTGCTGCCCGCCGCCTTGCGCTTCTTGGCCTTGCTCGGCTTGGCCGCGCCTTCGCTGTCCGTCGAGCGCGCACGCAGGCGGATGAAGAACCGCAGCAGTCGCACGATCGCGCGCTCGTCCATGTCCGTGAGGTGGGAAATGGCGAGCTCCAGAAGCGACAACTGATGGTGGCGGGCGAGCGTCGGCAGTAGCGCCGGCAGCGCACGCGCCGACACGCACTTGGTCGAGATTACCTCGCGTAGCGGCGTCCAGAGCGCCAGGTCCGGCGAGGCAACGCAGCGCTGGGCGACCGTCATGGCCACGCGGAACGACAGCTTGTGGTCGCCCGCACTCGTCTTGGCCTCCTTGTACTTCTTGAGGAAGTCGGCGGCAGTGCGGGTCACGAGCGGGTCGGCCAGCTCCGCGACAAGCTTCTGCTCCTTGGCGGTCGCACTCGTCTCCACCACGTTGGTCTTCCACGCGTCCACGTCCGTCAGCAGCGCCAACTTTTCGTCCGTGGCCACGTCGCTCCACCACTTGGGCGTGAGCGACTCGGGCAGCATCGGCGTCGGCTGCGCCACGGCGGTCGACACGCCGGCGCCCAGCACGCTCGACAGCGTCGAGTGCTTGTTCTTGACGGTCACAAGGAACACGGCGCGCTCGTAGACGGCCAGCACCATCTCGCCCTGCAGCGACGTGCGCAGCGCGAGCAGCTTACCTGTCGCGCTGGGCTTGGACGTGATCTTCAGGCTCTGCTCCTCTGCGTCGGTGGAGGCCGCCTCGACCGTCGTCGACGCGACCGGGACGGCGAACTTGGCGTCCCAGCCAGTGAGCTCGTTCGGGGTTTGCGTCGACGCGACGACCAGGTAGCTGAAGGCGCCGACGTTGCAGGCGACCAATGGCGCCGACGCGTCCGATGCCCCGTTGGCGGTGATCAGCTTGCGCTTCTTGTTGCCAGCCTTGTCGCTGGCGGCGGTGGCTCCTAGAGTCGCGAGCTGCTGCGTGGACGCGACGAACAGCGAGAAGCGCGGGCTGGCGGCGTTGCGCACGCCGAGGCGCAGCGCCTCCCACTTGCCGGAGGCCCACACGAGCGAGTAGGAGAAGGTCTCGGCGTGGAAGGCGCACGCCGACAGCACGTCGCCGTCTGCGGCGGCGATCGAGTGGCGCAGGCTCTGGACGGCCGAGACGGAGGCGCTCTTGCCGGCCTTCTTGGCCAGGATCTGGTGCACCGCGAGCTCGAAGCGCCCGTCGGCGGCGCGCTGGGCCACCACGGACAGGAACAGCTTGCCCTTCATCGGGTTGCGCGGGTGGTCCGAGTGCAGCGCGGCCCACACGACGCGCGCCGCGGCATCCTCGGCCTCGGGCACAACGTCCAGCACGCGCGTGAGGTTCTCGTCGAAGGCGGCGAACGCGCCGTCCGCGAACACGACCACGGCCTCCTCGGCCAGCTGCGGGTGCACGAGCACGGCGTGTGCGCCGGCCGCGGCCGCCAGTGGCGCGCGCTTCCACTTGCTGGCGTCCTGGTCTGAGTTGCGCCAGCACACGACGGCTTCTCCCGCGGCCGCTGCCGCGCTCTTCTTGCCGCCGGCTTTGCGCGCCGCCTGCACGCCGAAGAGCACGCGAGAGGCCGGGTGGCGCACGGCGCCCAGCGCCAGCGAGGGGCCCGCCGAGGCGCCAGCTCCACGCACCGACCAGTGGTTGACGCACTTGCGCGCCTGCGAGTCGAACTCGAGCACCTCGCGCGGCGTCGTGACCAGCACGAGCCGCGCGCCGTCGCGCCCGCCAGCAGACGCCGCCGCGTCCACCAGCGCGCCCGCCTCCTGCCGCCAGAGCGCCACCGACGGGTCGAACTCCATGCCGAAGGCCGTCCCTGCTGCTAATGTAAGAGGCGATACAAACTGTCGCTTGGAGCTGCTTGCGGCGACCGACTGACTGGCCGACGGCTGCCCACCCGCAACGGACGCGGTTTCTGCCAATCATGGAGCGTTGTGTAAGGGTTTTAGCCAATCATACATTGCTTTTGGGTAACAGTGCCTCGAAAGAGCTTCTAATATGATGAAAAACGGTACGATAGAAAAAAAGTAGCCATGTTTGGTGGTGGAGAGGTTGACCGCGTTGAAGTGATGTGTGTGGTCGCCCTACTGCGGATCTCCGCGGTGGTTCTGGCCGCCCTGCATCCTTGTTGCTGTCACTGGTGGGTGGGTGTGCCCCACCATCGGAGTGCCAGCGTGCGAAGTGTCCGCCAGCCCTCCGAGGCACAACAGGAGTGGCCGTGACTTGTATTTATAGCTCGAGCGCCGAGGACTCGCCGTGCTCCCAGGCTTCTCGCTGTGAAATCGACGACGGAGGATCAGTGGATCAACTCGGCAAGACACGACTGGGACGTGCAGCCATGAGCGAGCGGCGGGCCGGCGAGCCGCTCGGCGACGTCTCGGGCGTCTTCCTGACCGAGGCGCGCGTCCAGTATGTCCACCCGCATGGTGTCGCGCTTGCAGGATGCGCATTGGTTGACTGACGAGCGATAACTGGCACTGCTGGCAGTGACCCGAATGCACTGGCGCAGCTGGCGCCTGTGGTCTCGGGCGTCTCGCAGATGGCGCAGTCGACGCTGCTGCTGCGCAAGCGCAAGGAGGCACGCGAGGTGGACGACGCGCTCGAGTTCATGAAGGAGGAGTTCCAGCAGCGCATGGACGCGTGCGACGCGCGTGCCAAAGAGCTGGCGCGCAAGCAGCGCGAGATGAAAGACCAGGTGGCGCGCTTCGACAAGTTCATCAAGGAGAACGACTCCAAGCGCACACGCGCCGAGCTCAAGAGCAAGAGCGAGCACCGACAGGCGGAAACCAGCGAGGCGCGTCGCAAGCAGCTCGCGTTGCAGCTCGACAAGGACCTACGCGAGCGCGAGGCCCTCGAGCGCTCGCGCGACACGCTGCTCAAGTACCGCCAGTTCCTCGAGGCTGCTGTCGAGACATCCGAGGGCGAGTACGAGGAGGTCGGCGACGTGCTCAACCGCCACGCGACGCTTGTGGATGCCAACCGCGACCTGAGGTCCCAGGTTCGCGCCGCCGAGCTCGAGGTATGTCGTCCTTCATGGTTCGGATGCATGCAAGCGGCTGGAACTGACGTTCGTGGTGGCGGATGTACAGACAGACGAGCTGCGGCAAAAGATCCGCGCGCTCAAGCTCGAGACGCAGAACCTGGTGCTGGTGCAGAACAGCGGCATCCACGCACAGCGGCAAAAGCTCGAGGCACTACAGGGCGAGGCGCTGCGTCTGGACCTGGACCGGCAGCGCGGCGACCGCGTGGCCAACGACCGCAGCCGCGAGTCCGGGCAGATCGTGCTCACCGTCACCAACTTGTACAACCGCTGTCGGCTGAGCATGGGCGACAAGCTGCTGCCAGCGCTCCGCGAACAGGACACCGACGTCGCGTCCTACGTGCACGGGCTGCTCAAGGTCATTGCGGCGCGCATCGTCGACCTCGACTACATCGTCGGGAGCTACCATCGGGACCAGGTAGGGCGTGGTGCACTGCCCTACTTGTTCAATCGGGTGGGAGGGCGGACTGACTGATGCATCAATGCGTGACGGGCAGAGCTTGACCAAGTCAACCACAGTTGGCGACGGAAGCGGTGGGACCGGCGCCTCCAACAACGGCAAGGCGGGGGCCGGGCGGGGGAGTAGCAGCAACAACAGCAGCGGCAGCAACAACAACAGCAACAACGGTGGTCGACTGCCACCTCTGTCGGCGTAGTGGGACCGCAGTCGCGACTTGTCCGTCTCAGCACAATCGAGAGGCGTGCGCCGCGGTTTCCTCCACTCGAACGTCAGCGTGGGACCACGCGCGACCACCGCGTTGGGCACTTCCGACCCGAAAATTCCCATGATGGAGGCGTCCGACCGCGTTCTCCGCTCGTGCGTTCTCCTGGAGAAGAGAAGCTCGTCACCGCCCAGCATTTTCAAAATTTCCGGCTTGTCCAGGTTGAAGTGATGGTTTTTATCCACCCAATCACACACGGGGGCAGAGCAGGGAAAGTGAAAAGCCCAATCGCCCAAAATGTCTCCTCAGTTGGAGTTGACAAAAGAGGATGGCTGTTGATATTGCTGTGACGAAAGAGGAAGTGGCACCGTTTGACAAAAGCATTTGGGTTGCTGAATGAGAAATCATGGTAAATTCGTTCGTTTTATGAAAAATTTCCGCAACTGTCACATACATCCTCATTTAGTCTGAAACACTGAAACATACTCCGATTCTGTCAAATGTCCTGCTTCACCTCAAATAATTGTTGAAGTTGGCGTGACTTTATTGGACTCGCAGACAAGGGCTAGGGCAATCTGACATGTGGGCCACACGAAAACCTCAAAACCTTGGGTGTTCTTCTCGAGGTGTTTTAGGCATCGGGTCGGACCAGCTCACATTGCCACCTATAACATTGGATACTTTGCATATAGGATACTTTGACATATCTGCAACCCTACCAATTGACGTTTACATTCGCAGGAAGTGCAATCACCTGTGGTTTTCGATGTGAACCATCACAACACAATTGCGGTGGCAGACTGCTCTCGCCAGTGTTTGCCCCTCCTCATTGGCTGGGGTTTTTCCTCCTCGCCCTTGTTTCCCCGTCGCCGATCGTGCACGCGGATCGGTCATCTCGCTTCCCGCATCCAGCGGCGTCGGAACCGGAGGGCGAGTGAGCCAGCCGCACCTGCACGCGCGCGCCGAGCCCCAGCGAGCTCCCCAACCTCCTCCTCCAGACACTCCATCGGGTGGACGCCCCGGCCTTCCATCCGCGCGGATACTTCTCCTTCTTCCGTCCCTCACGCGAGTGACGTGGCAGCCTTCTCCCCTTTCCGTCGTGCCGTCGAGTTGAAGGCCCACGCACGGCCCCACCCACACAACCCAGAGGTAGGGCGAGGCGACACGAGTCGACTTGTTGTTGTGGCGAGTTGTTGACCAGCGGCGGCGTCTTATCCCCCCACGTTCTCTGACCGTATAATTAGCCGAGCAAGATCCGCCCTCCCGGCCCAGACTCCGAGGCAGGCAGCCGAGCCCCCACAACCCGATCTCCCCCCGCACGCCGACTCGCCATGGAGCCCGAGGCCGCGGACAAGACGTCGCTGGCGTCGCTGCTGGGCCCGCCGCCGTTCGCGCCCGAGTCGTTCCTGGCGCCACCCGCGTTCCCCCCGCCGCCGCCAGCCCCGGGGGCGACCCAGGCGGCCCGCACGCCGGCCGACAAGACGCCCACGTCCTCGGAGATCGACGTGATGGCGCAGCTGGCGTATTTCAACTCGGTCAGCTCGAGCCGCAGCCGGTCCTTCTCGGCGCCCATCCCGCCGTCCTCGCTGGCCGGCGCCACGTGGCGCGCCTTTGCGGCGGACGACACGGCCGTGGGTGCCCCCGAGCCGCCGCTCGCCGCGCCGCCAGTGCTCAACATGCGCGTGGTCGAGAACGCCGCGGGCGCCATCGGCTCGGCCCCGCCCTCCTCGCTGGTCGGAGACATGCAGGGCCTGCAGCTGGCGGGCGAGCCGGAGAATGAGCCCACGCTGCACGCGGCGGCCGCGCTGGCCGCGGCGGGAGGCGCCGACGCAGAGGACAAGGCGGCCGGCGAGCTGGTTGGCGCGCCGCTGCCCGCCACGTTCCTGCGCACGATCTGCGACCAGCTTGAGTTCTACTTCTGCGACGAGAACCTGCTGGGCGACCTCTTCCTGCTCAAGAACATGAACATGGACGGCTACGGTGCGTGCGGACGCGCGTGGCGAGTGGACGCAACGCATAGTGGACGCCCTACTGACGCTCGTGCGCGATGCTGTGGTCTGCTGTCTCTTGTCGGCAGTGAAACTGGACCTGCTGGCGTCGTTCGGGCGTGTCAAGAAGCTGACGACCGACATGGAGCAGGTGAAGAAGGCGCTGGAGCTGTCGACCAAGCTGCTGCTGAGCGAGGACGAGTCGATGGTGTGCCGCAAGGAGCCGCTGGCCGCCGACCAGACGTACCACGGCAAGCTGGCGCGCACCGCCATCGCATACAACCTGCCGGAGGATGCGTCGGTCGCGTCGCTGCGCGAGACCTTCCAGGGCTGCGGCGAGATCACGTACCTGCGGCTGCTCAAGAAGAACTCGACCACTGGCCGCAACGCGGTGCTCAAGCCGCCGATCGCGGCGGGCGAGACGTACGCCATCATCGAGTTCGTGGACGACGAGATGGCCAAGCACGCCGTGCTCACGCTCTCGGATCAGTACAACTGGCGCACGGGCATGCAGGTCGTGCTGTTCGACGGCACCAACTGCGACAAGCTCAAGCAGAAGATGTTCCCCGTCGAGATGGGCGGCGCCGGCAGCAGCACGGGCGGGGGCGACCGGCGCCGCGCCAAGTCGGCCTCGGCCATCTCGCGGCCGCCGGTGCACGTCGAGGCCGTGGGCGAGGGTCTGGACGACCTGCGCGAGGGCAAGGTGAGCACGGGCGTGGTCTACTCGATCCGCGGCGCCGGCGGGCTCATCACGCCGACGCGGCAGGACTCTGCGTGCATCTCGTTCCGGCTCATCCCGGACGAGGACGGCAACGTGGACATCCGTCAGGGCGACTACGTGTCGTTCACGGTCGGCAAGAACAAGAAGAGCGGCCGCAAGTACGCCAGCAAGGTCAAGCTCGAGTTCCGCCCGCCCGCCAGCCTCACGTCCTCCGGCGACGCACATGGCAGCGCGTCGGGCAGCAGCAGCAGCGCATCGGGAGGAAGTGCGCCGCAGAAGGACTACTTTTCGCCGTCCCCCAGCCGCTGGGAGTCGCGCAGCCGCGCCGCGACGGTGGGCGGCCCGGCCCCGCAGCCGTACCGCGCGCGCTCGTCGTCGTCGGGCACTCGCCCCAAGCTCAACCTGTCGTCTCCGCGGTTGAGCCAGTCGCCGCCGTCGATCGCGACGCCCGGCGCGGCCGCCGGTCTGCTGGGTGCGCCGCCCGGCCTGCCGCTCACGAGCAGCAACAACAATCCGCTGTACCGCCAGGCGCAGGGCCCGGACGGCACGCGCGGCTTCGGCTTCCGCCGCTCGAGCGGCGCCGCGGGCCAGGCCGAGCCCGAGATGTTCGCCGACCCGCACAAGTTCGCGTTCCCGACGATGGAGCGCCGGCGATCGCGCTCGACCGGCGGCGCCATGCACCCGTTCTAGCGGTGAGGGCGAGCGCCTTAGACGCGCGGCAGCCGGCCGGCGCCTGTGGATTGTGTTTTATGGAGGCCGCAGCGCGTGTGCGGCCAGCGAGTAGCAGCAGACGACCGCCGGGAGGATAATTGCAATACGAAGACCCAGGTAGGGCCCCATGTAGGGCGAGGAATAACGAGAGACGAGGAGGAGGAAACAAACAGACAAGCAAAGCAAGCGACAGGTAGAACGCGTTGACCCAGCTGGAGACCGAGGAAATATGGAATTTATCTGTGAAGAGCACGGAACCAATTAGTGCATTGCGTCAATGTGGTTTTGTGGAATGAGGTGATTGGATGAAATAGATGGGTGCGGACTGTTTTCAACGAATCGAATGTGCCGGATTCCCTGCACCCCCCGCCCGCCCTCCAAAACCAAAACGCAAAACGCGGCGCAAAGAGAAAGATTCGGCGTCCAGACGGAAGCGATCGCCCCACCAGATAGCGCGAGGACTCCAGGTGCTCGCGCTGCAGTCGCCCTACACGTGCCCTACACGTTGGCTCATACACGTTGATCGATGCGCAGATACCGCAGCACGACCCCCACTCCGTGAAGTAGCAGCAAGCGCGCGCAAGACCTAGGAGAAGCGCAGCAAGAAGACAATGGCGAGCAAGACCCAAGAGCAGTCGGCGGCGGCGGCGGCCGGGGAGGAGGCCGGGTGGAAGACGGCGCTGCAGCGGCCGGTCAAGGACACGCGCGTGCAGACGGAGGACGTGACGAACGTCAAGGGCAACGAGTGGGAGGACTACTTCCTCAAGCGCGAGCTGCTCATGGGCATCTTCGAGAAGGGGTTCGAGCGGCCGTCGCCGATCCAGGAGGAGGCCGTGCCGATCATCCTGGCGGGCCGCAACGTGATGGCGCGCGCCAAGAACGGCACGGGCAAGACGGCGGCCTTCATCATCCCGTGCCTTGAGAAGACGGACACGAGCAAGAACCACATCCAGGTGCTGATCCTCGTGCCCACGCGCGAGCTGGCGCTGCAGACGTCGGCCATCGTCAAGGAGATCGGCAAGCACATGGGCGCCGAGTGCATGGTCTCGACGGGCGGCACGAGCCTCAAGGACGACATCATGCGCCTGTACAACGCGGTGCACATCCTCGTGGGCACGCCCGGCCGCGTCATGGACCTGACCAACAAGGGCGTGGCCGACCTGAGCCAGTGCTCAACCGTCATCATGGACGAGGCCGACAAGCTGCTGTCACCTGAGTTCCAGCCGCTGCTGGAGCAACTGCTCAACTACACGGCCAAGACGCGGCAGATCTGCCTCTTCTCGGCCACGTTCCCCGTGACGGTCAAGGCGTTCAAGGACAAGTTCATCGACAACCCGTACGAGATCAACCTGATGGACGAGCTGACGCTTAAGGGCGTCTCGCAGTTCTACGCGTTCGTGGAGGAGCGCCAGAAGGTGCACTGCCTCAACACGCTCTTCTCGAAGCTCGACATCAACCAGTCGATCATCTTCTGCAACTCGGTCAACCGCGTCGAGCTGCTGGCCAAGAAGGTCACGGAGCTCGGCTACTCGTGCTTCTACATCCACGCCAAGATGAACCAGGCGCACCGCAACCGCGTCTTCCACGAGTTCCGCAACGGCGCCACGCGCCACCTCGTCTGCTCGGACCTCTTCACGCGCGGCATCGACATCCAGACGGTCAACGTGGTCATCAACTTTGACTTTCCCAAGAATTCGGAGACGTACCTGCACCGCATCGGCCGCTCCGGCCGCTTCGGACACCTCGGCCTCGCCATCAACCTCATCACGTACGACGACCGCTTCAACCTGTACCGGATCGAGCAGGAGCTCGGCACGGAGATCCGGCCCATTCCGCCCGTCATCGACCGTAACCTCTACTGCAAGTAGGGCGACAGAGCCCCCGACTGAAACACGAGGAGCAGGAGAGACGAAGGACTTGGTGGTGGGATCGGTAGGGCGGCTGGCGCGAGACCCGGCTCCGGAGGCGGTAGGCGTATAGTGCTAACAGAGGACGGACGGCGGCGCGTGCCGACCACCACCAACTGCTGCTCTTGTGCTTGTTGCTCGTGGCGATGATGATGGAGGCAGCTGAGGGACGCATGGACGCATGGACGCATGGTGGACAGGGGTGTGGGGGGAACCAGGTGCCTTGCGCTTTACTCTACATACTCGTTGTTTAAATACGTGGGCCGGTCGGCGCTCAGAAGTCCACCTCTGCGAACACGCGCCTCCGGCCGGGCAGCGGCGCGCTCATACCCATGCCCATGCTCATACCCATGCCCATGCTCATGCCCACACTGGGACCAGCCAGCGCGCCTTTGCGCATCTGCGGCAGACACAGCTCGCTCGCGCTGCCGAGCTTCTGCGCCTTGGGGGACCGGTTGGCCGCGTCGCGCGCCGGGAAGAGCGACAGCCCCGTGTTGGCGCGCTTGCCGCCGGCCGGGCTGCTGCCGAGCGACTCCTCGCTGTCGACCGTCGAGGACGAGCTGCGGTCGCTGTCCTCGGGCCGCATTTCGGCGAACTGGCGCTTGCGCAGCAGCTTGCGCTCGGCGTCGCTGGGCGAGCCCGGGGCCGCCTCGACCTCGAGGAAGTTGCGCACGAGCTTGGCGAGCTGGCGCGTCACGCGGCAGCAGCCGCAGCGCAGGATCGTGTTCTCCACGTACAGCGCCGACACGCGCGGCACGAGGCACTGCAGCAGCACGTTGAGCGCGCTCTTGGCCTCCTTGTCCTGCTCGCGCAGCTGCTGCACAGCCTGGCGGAAGGCGTAGTGGTCCACGACGCTCGCGAGCCACTTGGCCATGAGGCTGAGCGACTGCGGTTTGCTCTCGGCCGTCGCGGCGACCGCCGCCGCCTTGCTGGCCGATGACCCGAACCGCGCGTCCTCGAGCTGCTGCTGGCGGCGCTTGACGTCGGCCGCCATGGCCTCGAGGCTCGCCCAGAGCGCGTCAAAGTCGCCCAGCGTCTTGTAGACAAAGTACTGCGGCCGGGGCGCCGCCGGCCGCACCTGCACCGCGAACTTCTCGTCCTTGCCGCCGATGCAGGACGTCACGGTCGCCTCCACGCCGCGCATGCTCTCGACCGCCTCCTGGAACGCGTCCAGCTCCTTCTCCTTCTCCTCCTCCTGCTCCTGCTCGCCCGCACTCGGACGCGCTAGCGCTCGCGCTCTCGTCGGCCCGTCGGTCGCCGCGAAGCCTCTGCTGTCGCCCGCCGCCCTCGTCCTGGCCGTCGGAAATGCTGAATGGCGCGCCGGAGGGGGGGGGGGAAGACACCGCCTGTCTCCTGGAACTC